>NEWO01000202.1:406450-442110 GCA_003013225.1 Phalaenopsis aphrodite
ATATATATATATATATATATATATATATATATATATATATATATATATATATATATATATATATATATATATATAATTTAATGAGTCGAGCACAAACGAACAAAACTTTATTCATTTTTAACTCGTTTATATATTGAGCGTAAAAAAATGTTCGTGTTCAGCTTGTTTGCTTAGAAAACGAATCGAGCACAATCTTCTTGATGAGGAACACAAATTGGTCGCGAACAACGAACCGTTTTGATAACCCTGCTCATTACAGCTAGACTACGACTATTATTGATAAACCATTGTTGTACATTGATAATGATTATCTTTCTAACTTCATTTTTCTTAATTTAGCTGAACAGTGGACATATATACTCATCATTCATAGTGGATTATTTCTACTGGGCTAAACTGCGTGGTTTTTTTTTTCCATTTCCAAACGTTTACAAGCAAAAATCAAAGTGTCTTTTTGTCTGTGCTCGACTCTCTTACAATGCCAAGAAGCTAAATAATCACTCTACGACTGTAGACCTTTGCATCATTTTTTAATTTATTATAAATAATATATTATGTCATAATATTAGTATTTATGAATTTTACTTTTCCATCTTCTCACGCATGCGTATGAGAAAAATGTATAATCATTTATATAAATAATTTTTGAATTTATATTTTTCTACTAAATAATTAAAATACATGATAATTTTGTAGTATGTATGTAAAAGTTATAGAATCGATTATAAACACAACTTGGCACAGGAGAAAAAAAGCACAAAAAATCCAAAAAAAAAATAAATAAACACCATAACTCATAAAAAAAAGTAATCTAAAACAAAGTATTTTAGAATATCTCACTTGATCTGCTCGTTGATCGCAGCTTCGCATTCATGGATGTACTTCTGACGGGCGAGCGACTTATCAGGCGAGGAGGACACCAGCGCGAGCTCATGCTGGACTTCCTTAAATGGCTCAAACAAAAATCCAGTCAAAGCGCTGTCGCTCTCACGTCCAGTAGCAGCCACGATTCTCGCTGCCGACCTCCCCACGATGGGAATCCTCAAAACGCCGCCCATCGGCGTCCGCCGGCGAAGAACAGCTGCCGGAAAAGAAGCGTCTGTTAAAGAAGAAAGAACGGAAAGAGCGGAGGACGACTGGAGAAGCATCTTCACCAGAGGTGGAAGCAGAAATCAGGAGAGAAGATGAAGAGTATTGTTTTGGTGAGATGAATGAGTGGCAGAGAAGGTTGATATACAGGCGGAAGACGCCTTTGATGGATGACACGTGGTCGATAGATATCGATCGGCGGAACGAGCGCGTGGAGGGCTCGTGCTCTCGTGCTCTGTTGGCCTGCCACCACATTGGTGCAAGTCTGCAAAACTAGAACAGATTATCCAACTCACGGAGATCTAAGAATTCTTTTCCTTAATAGTTTATAACCGTCGGATTGGATCTTCCTTATGATCCCAGTCGTATTTTCGCATCAACGTATCGACACGATTTTTATAAGAATTTCACGACTTGGATGATTGATTACAGATATTTTCTAAAATTAACCAACACGAGAGTTCCATAAGATTTTAGTTAAAAATAATAAATAAATCCAATTTCTAGCCTGGCATTTTTTGGCCGTTCTGTAAAGTATTTTAAAAAAAAAATAGGGGGAAAATTTTCCGTGAACAACAACAACTGGAAAAAAAAAAACCGCCTTTCCCCGGGAAGCCCAAATTGAAACTTTTTAAGTCAACCAAGCAAAAAACCCCGAATTAAAAGAAATAAAAAAACCGTAAACCAAAAGGGGGGCCCCAGAAAAATTCAACGGGCCTGCAATGAAAAAAGGAAAAAAACGAAACCGCAAAACGTAATTAATTCAAATGAAAAAGGGGGGACAACAAATGAAAGAACCGCCAAAAGAAAAAAAAGGGGAAAAAGAAAATAAGGGAAAAACAATTAAAAACCCTTATATGGTTCTAGGTTTCTTTACAAAGATGGTCAAATGGCTTCTCTTTGAATATCTTTTCAATTCTCTAAAAAAGCCCCTTGTCCAAAAGAGAGTTATCTGTCTGATTATAGTGATACACCATTTGCATGATGATCAAAGTTCACTGTAACAACAATAGGACCTTTACTAAGGACTTTTTCGATTAGGTTGATCGAAGTCCTTCTTGTCGACCAAAAATTTTTCCACCGACCGGATGATTATTAGATGATTGAATAACAACATCAGCAGGCCATTAACTGTCTTCCTTTTCAAGCAGTTATGAATGTGAAACAGTGTCAACATTAGTTATGGATATTGAAGGGTCATGGAGTCGATTAAACATATTAAAAGGAGTAATATTAACTTGAAATGTCTCTATTAAAACAACGACAAACATGTAACTTTACTAGATACCTTTATGATCTATAAATATTGGGTCATTGCTTGAAGAAAGATCTAAATTTACCCTCCAAGAACTTATGTTATTATACACTCAGCTTCATCCCTCTCTCTCTCTCTCTCTCTCTCTCAATTCCTCTCATCCATCCAACACTCTATACATTGGGTGTGGTTCAAAAGATATTTTTGGATTCAACATCCTAAAATACGCAATGAGCATGAAATTATGTCGTCAACAATAAGAGGAGTGTGACACGGGGAAGGAACTCACTTGTGAAAAATCTTTAATGTGGAGTCCGTAAGAGAATTTGTGCAACAAGTTAAGGAACTCTAAGACCAAATAACTGGACAAATGGTAGAATTAACCTGTGTAATACTTGTAAAGAGAGCACAAGCTCCATAAGAATTGAACCCTCGAGGAGAACCAGAGCTTGAGACCACCAAATGTCTCAAAGGGGTGAAGGAATTGTGAAATTCCAATATCAGGATAGTTTTGGGTCTACACTGAGGTTCAGATCCTGATTGAGGCGAATGGAAGTCTACTGTCACCCAAAGAATGAATTCTCTCAATAGATCACTAACACTGGCCCTGTGAGAATATCAAAATTCCATCTTTGGAATCCTACAAGAGTCGAAGTGATTAAGTCGACCATATCACCTCCTTTGAGTCGATTATACATGTGCTCAAAGTCTCTAACACCTTGAAATGTTGGATATTCTTTACCACATTGAGGGATTTGACCCTAAGGTGGTTTAATGGCCTCCTGAAAAGAATTATCACATCCTTTAAGGAGTTTAAGAAGCTATTCACAGTGTAGTTCTCTAGCGCATGGAAGTCCTGAAAGGAATTACTCTCCTTGTGGCGCTCAAGTGTTGGTTCTTACATTATATTAACCAATGGTTATTTCATAATTATAACCTATAGTATTGGTTGTTGTTTATTAAGTTATTTAAAACCGATAGTACGAGCCTATCAGAAAACCGTCGGAAACACCCTTTATACACGAGCCATTGTTGTAATTCCTTATTTCATTCTCCCTCATGTGTGCTCGGTCTCCAAATACTGCCCCCAACCCTTCAACCACATTTCACTTATAGTGCACCTGTTTTTGATTTCATATAGTCAAATCGAAGGTAATCTCGACTCCAGCCATCCTCTATAATATTAGTTAATTTGAACTATTAGTTTTTTTTTTTGCATTTTGCGTTTCTGTGTTTGAAAAAAAATATAATTTTTATTAGGTTTTCTATGTTTTACATGATGTATCTGATTGTTCCATGCTTAAGGCTCGTCTATTAAGTTTTCTCACATCTATGGTCTAATTTTAAATGTAAAATTTGGATACTAAGCACAAAAATTATTTCTTAGGCCATTTACATGTATAAATCCCAAAACATTGCATTTTAAAAATCCAACATGTTCATTTTTTATTCATTTTTAGATGGTGTAACGTAGCATACTATGAAAAAGATTTAGAATTGAATTTATTAAGTTAAGGAAAACACTAAAAAAAAATAAAAACTAAATCCAATATTCCATTAAATCAAATTTTCCTGAATTTCATCTTCTTTTTTCTCACATTCCATATTTTTCATGGCATTAATCTAGATTTATTAAATCCCATTGTGAGGTGGATTTACTCTGTCGTCACTTTCCATCTAAAAATTTCAAGGTTAGATTTGATAAAATTCAAATTTATTAGATTTGTTAAATCTTATTTAACATTAATCTAGGTTGTAGCCAAACACAACCTTATAATTCTCACAAGAATATAAAAATTCATTATAATACCCCAACCAATATTTTTTGAATAAAATTCTCATTGGTTTGATCGTGACATGCGTAAATTAATACATCAGTTTGGTAGTGCAAAAAATAGCACATGAGTGGTAGATTTTGTAAATATCAATGTTTCATGAATTATTTAAGTGATTATCTCTTATTGTGGCAATATGTAAGTTAAGGTTTGAGAGATGTAAACACATAATAATTGTGTGCTAAACATGTGTATGCCCCTTTTTAAACACAAAATAACATGCATAACAGACAAACATTTTGTTTTTATTTGACCTTAATATCATTACAAGATTAGAGAGAGAGTTTTCTTAGAGGGTTTGTTCGTAATTACTGTTTTGGTTTTTTTTAAACTTAGAGTTGCCAATTTGTCTATTTATCATTGTATGATTTTCTTTTACACATAACTCTCTTTCTTGAATCATCAAAACAATTCAGAGAAGAGGAGGGACTATAAGAGGACAACATACAACAAAATTAGACAAACAAATTAAAATGAAACATGAAGTGCTATTTGACCTGACCCACATTTACCCAAACATTTATGTTCCAGAATATGGCCAAAAACTTGACCCATTTTTATATTGAGGCTAGTGCAATAAATGTAATGTTATAATTTTTAAAGTAATAGTTATCACATTAAGGGTACGGCGCAAATATACCTATTGTTTCAAGTAATATAGAGTTTTCTTTAAAAACCTCAATATCAATTTCATAGGAAAAGTGGTAATTTTATATATGTGACTAAGAAAAAGCTTTACTTTAAATAGTGGAAAAAATTCTAGGAAAATATGAAAGTAATTCATGTGCGAAATAAAGTTTATTAATTCCTACAAGTGCAAATTAAAAGTAAATGCAGAGATTCAGAAATAACTAAAATTAGAAAATTCAATATATGTAAAGAGATTTTCTCCTTGCAAATAATTCATAATCAGTGTAGGAATGCAAATTTTTAGAGTTTTAACTGACGTATTGTGACAAATAGGAGCAATCCTATTCTTTACCTTTTCCAAGCATAAAAAACATTAGCTAATCTAAAGTTCGTGTCAGCATGTATAGTAGTGTTGGGTAGGTTCTGGCCTCTCACCTCTAGATTACCCATTGTGCCCTCTCTATAGGACCTACCAGTGACCCTTACTTCTAATATCTAGATCAAATTAATAAAAGAATATAGTCTATCAACCTATAAATATCAATTCTACACCCATCAAATCTTATCTCCCTATCTATTTGCACTCTCCCTTAAGCGATCGCCATGACTATTTCTAAAGTGAAATGTGGTACTCAGTAGTCAAATAAATCTTAGCCCTCTTGGGTTTATAAGTTTCTAAAAAAATCTTAACAAAATAAATGACCAGTTTGCAAAGTAAATGAAGAACCGGTGAAAATACCATCACAAATTTGTGGAATAAAAAAAAAGTTCTAAGAAAATCAAGTCCACCACATAATTACTTCTTATTCCAAGAAGAAAGAAGAAAACTACTCTGAATTCATAGGGATATAAAAACAAAACATATTTATAAAACTTAAATCCAACATACAAAAGAAAAGGATACAAAAACATATCTCAAATGTTTCCCCAAACACTCCTTCAAATTTACCTGACTTCTCTGACTCCACAAGTCTCTTATAGGACTCACAATACTCTAGGAATCACAAAGATTCATGTAGACTCACTATGGTGGTCTCCCACTCTAAATGGGATCCCCTTTTCTCAAAATAACTACAAGATTCCACTCTTTCATCCATAAATAATCTCAATAAATAAAGCTTAAAAAATCACCAAGGGTTTCTTCAGAATTTTTTTCAAAGTTCATCCAAATTCAATGAATATAAGTGTAGCCGTTTATGGCGCCTAGGCGTCTTCCTCAAATTCCATCTGGCACCTAAGCGCCAACTCGGTTGTTTTTAGCAATTAACTTGATTTAGCCCATTTTGCTCTTTTTTAGTGTATTTTTGCTCTTTTTTGCTCTTAAACTCTTTTTCTTACACCTGAAACCAAAAGCACAAAAAATACCTTTTATTAAAGCATAATATCCTAAAAAAATGGCTATAAGATGTGCATATAAAATAGGTAATTTTAATACCCATTAATTCCCCCAAACTTAAACATTACTTGTGCTCCAGTAACCCTTTTACTAAATAAAACATTATAACATGTGATAGTAGGTTTCACTTAAAGATTCTTATAGTCCTTATCCTAAAAATGTGATAGTAGAACTTAAGAAAAAAAAATTTAATAACTTAAGTTAGAACCAAAGAAAAGGAATATTCAATAATCAAGTATAGGAATTCTAATTTTTCTATTTATTTAAAAAATAATTGTAATTTGTCATACTTAGAAGTCTCAGAAAAAGTAAAAAAAAATTTATGAGAACATACTAGTATAGATACTAATAATTTAAAGTTGTAAATATTCTTAGAAGTATAATTAAATCTCTTCCTTTAAGTTGATTCAAGTGAAACCAATTTTTGATTAGGCATTTCCTCAAGCTTCTCCTCACATATTTTTCTTTTTGCTTTTTCCTTTTATTTTCTTTTTCTTTCATGATCTTTTTAATCCTTACTTTTTTTTTTCTTTTTATGTGAGGATTACTATATCTGGATATCCTTTAATGGTTTTGAACTTCACTATCCTCTTCTTAAAGATTAATACCCATCACATTTCTTCACTTAATAATATGTATTAGTTTAAAAATCATATTTCATAGAGTCTCCAATTCTTTTTGAAGTGTATATCTAAGATTTCATAGCATTTCAAAAATACAATTTCTCTACTCTGAATAATAAAAGCATAATCCTATCTTTCATATAAAAAACCTTAACTTTTGAACTACCCCTTGCTACATGAAAATTTTACTTAAGACTATTATAATGTTATATGATTGAAAATATTGTCTTCTAAAGTTAACACCATATATCACAAGCTATGTTAAAATAATTTAAAAATATAGTTTACCGAGGACAAATAAAGTCTAGTTTTTTTAATTTTTTCTCCCCTACACCAAACTTAAATTTTTAAATAATTTAAAACATTTTTGTGCATATTAAGCATGAAGTGAGAAAATTTTAAAAGTTCTTCACATGGAATAGTACAGGTACAATTAGTACAAATATGTACTGAGCAGTAGAAAATCTAAATTAGAACATGTGGATCATGAAAATTTGCAATGTAAGAGACTACTCTAACACACAAATAAACTAGACAAAAAGGAGCAAATACAATAGTAAAAATAAAATTACATAAAACAGTTCTACATAGAGCATACATCAAAAGTTCACAATAAGAAGGATATAAAAATCACATCTATTTCAGAAAAGTAAGTTTAATCTAATCCTCCTTTTTCTCATCATCCTCATCATGATTATCATCAAAGGATACATCTTCATCCATGAATTTGTAAGGCTCAAATGGAGAAAATTGAGGGTATGTAGGACACTCAATTGATCAATCTCCCTTAAAAAATTTGTAAGCCTCATCATGTGTCGCATCGTAATCACTCTTCCTCTGAACATATTTTGCCATATGATCAAATTTGATATCCATATCTTGCATGCCGCTCTGTATCATAAAAATTTCTGACAAGTGCTCCAGGTATCTCTCATTCAACACATCTCAGAGACTAGGTGGAGGCTTAGTAGCAGTAGAAGTAGAATGTCTAGAAGTAGAAATAGATGGTGCATCAGGAGCTCCATCTCAAGGTCATCCATAAACATCAATATTATCCTTCTTAATAGGATTAGGTCGCTTCAACCGCTCTTCCCAAGCATCAAAATTTACTCCAGAGTCTTTGCAATTAGTAAAAATTAAAGAAAAAAATCCCAAACCTGCAGTAGTACTAGATTTGACAGAAACATTAATAGCCTCAAAAAGAAGAGAGCCAACATGTATAGGTTTTATTTCTTGGATGAAATAATTCAATATGGCTCTTTCACGCACCTCACACAAATGATTAGAAGGAAGGAGGTGGGCTGAAATAAAATAATTTTAGGCTTTTGAAGTGGCATTGAGCATGGAAGAAGAGAAAAATACCTTACGATCATTTTAGATCTTCCAGTCTCCACATCCATCAGTCAGATATGCAATAATCTGGTCTAAATCTGCTTCGAATGGCGTATACTTAGAATGGAAGCAATCTGTAGCAGAAGAAAAACCTTACAACTGATTTGTCCACTCAGAAGCATACTCAACCCATCTTCCTTGAACAAATATCTCATCATAAAAGGCATCAGTAAAATTAGCATAAAACTCTCGTATTATAGAAATGACAGCTATGATAGTGAAATAACAAAAGTTCTTCCAGTGCCAAGCTACAATATCATTCTTAATGGTACCGCCAGGTTTTTAAAAACTTTGAGAAGGGTTTGACCACTATAGAAATGACAGCTATGGTTAAGAAGGGTTTGACTTCTCATATGAGAAAAAACGCACACTTAACTTGAGTTGGGGACAATTTGGTCTAAAAAACCAAACCAACCTAAATGAAATGAAATAGCATTCACCCAAAAAGTCAATAAAACTTAAACTAAAAAAAACGCAACTTGGTTTGAGGTATTTTGGAGGAGGCAACCCATGACTGTTAACAAAATACCTTCTAGTCACTTATGACAAATCAAATTGCAAACCCCAATGACACCAGAACGATGAAACCATATCTTGACCGGGTCATCCCAAACAACAAAAATAAAATGACAAAAAAAATCAACTAATAAGTCTTAAGCAACTAAAAATTTTAAATTCCTAAAATCAGAAAAAGACATTAATAATTACATGAAACCTAAATGATCAAAGATCATCAAACACAACTTAAACCCCATATACTCGAGTCTACAAAGATTTCTTGGATGATGCAACCCATTATTACTAACAGGAATCTTCCGATCCAAGTAAATTTGATCACCTTTTGGACTAAGTAGATCAGTAAACCCAATGATCCCAAAATGATCAATAAGCATGGGCATCCTAACTCGGTTGTCTAAAAATAATAATGACAACCAACTAAATAAACCCAAATTATTTTGTGCTGATTCTATTTTTCAAGACTGCTGAAGACAAACATCAGACATCACCCTAGATTTATTTTACATGTTATTAGGGTGTGCTAGCTCTGTTTTGCAGGGATGAACATTCAAAACTTGAAGTAAAATGATCAACTTCAACTAATCTATTAATAACAAATTATAACCTCAATTGGGAGTTTTCTTATGTAGTCTTGACAACTTAAGATGTAATTAACTATAGGAAATTGTCCTTTTAAGAGGATGCGAATTCTAGAACAGTACATGAACTTAAATTCTATAGTATTTAGCTTTCATAAGCTGTCCTTTGTAATTATGCCTTTAAACAATACCGAGTTGATCTCACTTTAGAATTATGCTTTGGAACCATCAATGTAAAAATTTACTTTATGAAAGCTTTACGTACAATTTTTTGTTTGTTCCATTACTACCTACCCTAGTCTTCCGATTTCTCACCTCTTAGCTCACCTACATGAGCTGAGATGGAGAAGTATTTAGAGATGAAGGCAAAATAATAGAAAACAAACTGGCAAATCCTCAACAACAACAAAAATGCCAGACAAAGGATAAAATGAAGATCTGCGGTTAATTCTGATTTTCTATATAGATAGATGTAAAATGTGATGTATGCAATTAATTTCTTTAGTAGATATTCTTAATTTGCAACAAAGCCAAAAATTTGATCCAAAGCTAGAGCTAGGTAAATCTTTCACTATGAAGCAAATAAGAATGCAATTATAATAATTCAATATGGGATAATACACAATTATAAGTATCGTTATCAAGTAATATAAAACCTTTTGATTAAATCCCGAATATCAATCCCATAGGAAGGACTAATTTTAGATAACAAAATTTTACTTAGCAATATTTTACTTAAACTTAAGAAGCTAAAATAGGAATGAAAGTTTGATTCCTTTTGTAATTTTTGATAATTGAAAAATAAAGTAAGCAACTAATTAACTTAACTAAAATACTTGTAAGATGAAGGCAATATAAATAAAATATATTTTTCCTTATCATAAATAAGTGATAAATATAGAAACTCTATTGTAGAAGAATGCTAAATGTGTTGTGCCAAATAGAAACAATAATATTATTTACCCTTACTAGAGATGCTATAAAGAACATTGGCTAATCTATAGTTCTCCCTCCACCTGTGGGCTAACATCTCATATTAAAATCTAAAACTTCAAATCAAATTGAGGGCTTTAGCCTGTCAGTATAAAGTCCTCAAATTCTATAACCTTTAAAAGATATTTCACTATTTATTTGCACTCAACCCCATTAACTTATCGGTGCTATTTTTGGTTGGAGGAGTTGTCCGTAAGAAGCTGTCAGTCACTAAAATCAAAATCCCGTCGCCCGCTTTGGAAGGACGTTTTAATTTACATACATATTTAGTTTTAGAAAAATATGAAATCAAACTAACCCCATATTTTTCATAGTTTAAATGAAAGAGCACTGTACCTTAAATCCTGTATCTATCCCAAAGGATAAACATAAGACTTGAGGATGAGGCTCGATCAAATAAACTAAGGGATATATGACATCCGTTCGGTCTACAAAACCTTTGTATTTGCCGAAAAGTTTTCCTATTTAATATAAAGAATTAAATAGGGTTTATATTAAGTCGGGTTCGGGCATGCTTCCTATAGGGGCAAGCCCCTATAGTTAATTACAGCTTAAATGACCAAAGTCACCTAAGAAGACTCTCGATAAAAATCAGGAAATATTATCTTCAAGGAGTTTCAAAGGGTAGGACTTTTCAATGAGATCGAACGTAGAGGTGTGAAAGGGGATTGGTTCAAATTTGGAACATTTTGTTGTAGAGTCCAAAGGAGGAAGAACTAGGAGATGTCATGGATCTAGAGGAGAACCTCAGTGACATCCCAAGCTATCCTAATATTTAGCTTCAGTTTTGAGGAGAAATATTTAGGTGTTTCATCCTGGAAATTTTATTAATTAAGGCCTACATTCATGTAAAACAATCACACAAATAGCCTGGAAGATGTGAGGATTTAGGTCGTGACAAACGACAACATCAGAATCATAAGATGAGTTAGGGCTTATATTGTATAGTCAGGCTATACAAAGGCCTAAAGATAAGGTGAGGATTTACATTGCATAAGCAAGCAACCTCGAAGTCCTATGGTTTTGTTGTTATATCTAAGGAAGAAATATTAGTTTAGCTGGGGAAGACATGTTTTGTTGTTGAAGATGGTCGTGCTACCCATCATGCTAGCTCCAAGCTCCTTGCTGTGATGAGTTTGAGTTTTCTAGTGTGTCAAGTTATGATGTCAAATCAAGTGGCCCTATGGTTGAAGTTCTTTAAATTTTATGGGGGCATGTTAAAGTTGATTAGAGCGACACCGATTAGGATCCTACGGTTCATTTGTTCCGACACCACTATTTTCTATTAGATTCACTTAGTCCAAATGAACTTACTAAACTCAACTTAACAAGTTCCATAATTTCATTTGGACCGTGGGTAGCCTCGTTAACTGCCGTAGGTTACCTCCTCCGAGGGATTCCTGATCATCCGATAGAAACATCTTAATTTAGTTGCAATTGTAGTTTTGTGTGATGTCTGTGATTAAATTTTGAGTTATTTTATATTTTGAATGTTGTGGAGGTAATTTTTAACTTAGTTGATTTTAGTTTTTTTTTGTTTTGGTTTTGGTTTTGGTTTTCATGCAGGGTGACATTGTTGTTTAGGATGCAAATTTGCAGGTATAAAAGTACAATATGAAGGTACAAGAAAGACAACACTAAAAATTGTAAAAGCGTACTTAGCGAGTCTTCTCGTTCCACCACCAAAAACTTAAAATGCATGTTAAGGCAGTTTATATGAAACGGGGAAGTAAAATTTTGACGACCTACCAAACCCTAGATCATATCTTGGTGGGTCCTTATTAATTTGATTTAGGATGATATCTTTCAAGCAAAACATATTAAGCTAAGTAGCTCTCCAAGGTATCCAATAGGTTAAGAGGAAGAAGCAGGTTCATGCTTCCTTCTTATCACCTCGTGAAAAGCTCTGAGCTCATTTAAACTTATTATGTTGCTTAATAATTCATCTTATAAACACCTCAATGCTCAATGAACATTGATGTATCAATTATCTCTAAGAGTAAAGTAATTATCATTTGTAATTTAATTTTGAATATTATGTGGGTGAAGACCCTTGAAGAGGCAAGTTAGTGTTATTGGAACGCTTAGCCAAATTTTGGTCCTAATTGGGCTTGTAGTGTTTGAAAGATATTGTAACTTTAATTGTGTTTGTTTTTCTAATCCTCATTTAATCAGTCTTGATTTAACTTAGATTACTACTAAGCCCTTAAGACCTATGTGAGTGTCTTAATTAGTTTTAAAAAGGTTAAGCTTTAGGTGGTCATGATTCATTTTTTGAATTTCATTTGAAAATCAAATAGGGGTATTAAATTGATTAATTATTGACTTCAAAAGTCATACTCCTAAGTTCTAGGTTCATTTTATTTTAATAAACTTTCAAATTTTAATAATCTAGAAATTTATTAACTTATCTTTTTAATTAAGAAAGTGATGTTGGTTTCTACCAATTAACCCCTTGTGTTTCAAACATCCAAATTAAGATCAGAGGTTATCCATTTCCCTCCTTGAATTAAGCCTATATATTAATTAAGGCTAAATTTTTAAATTACACATTTGCCCTTAAGGCTCTAGCACTTCATAATTTATCAAATTTAATCCAAATGACTCTGAAATTTTTTATCCTACCTCATTCATGAGTCAATTAAGACATTAGAGGAGAAAATGTGATTTTTCAAAATTTAATTTAATTTATATAATTATTTTCATGCAAAAATAGGATTCTTCAAATTGACCAAGGTAAATCCTAATACCTTGAATTTTTTACTGAAGCTAGACCTAGATCAGATAAGCCTTTAGGCTAGATTTTATGATTTTTTAAATTTTATTTGAATTTTAAGAATTATTTTATTTTCTTGTGTATTTATTAAATATAAAATATTTTAAATGGGGAAAATTTAGTTTTGCATTTTTGAAAAATCTTCCTAACGTCAAAGAACCTAGAGGAGAAAATTTTATAATTTTCTAAGTTTTATTTGATTTATTGGAATTATTTTTAGTGAAAATCTATTTTAGCCTTTAAAAATTATTTTTAAGGTTTAAAATTCAGTATCTTTATTTCGAAAATCAGGAAAAATATCCTAATTATTCTTAAGTGCTTAAGAAGTAATTTAGAATATTTCAATGAATTTAATTATTTTTGTGATTTTTATGGATTTTTAATTATTTAAATATTTAAAAATAGGCTAAAAATTAAGTTTTTATTTTAAATACCATTTTATTTTTAGAAAATACCCTTGATTTTAGAGAACTAAAAAAATCAAGTTTTTGTAAATTTTTGAGTTATATTTTGATTTTTTTTAAATCTTTAAGTGCTAAAATGATATTTGTTTTTAAAAATCAACTTAAGTTACCAAATGAACTCAAAATGCTTTGGAATTTTTATGGTGAGTTCTCTAGATCCTAAACTATAGTGAAGATAAAAAATTAAGTCATTTGTATTTTTCAAAATTATTTTTATTTGTGTTTTAGGGTTGGTGAAGATTAAGTGTACTCTTAATGACTTAACTCATGAAATTATTTCCAAGGGGTCCTCTGGTTATAATGAACCTTCCAAAATTTTTTTGGAATTTCATGAGCAAAATGCTAATTATCATGATTAATTTATGCAAAAAAAGACACAAACTTGAAAAATATGGACCTCTGTCTAGGGACCTCCTCTGCCTTTGCAAAAATCAGAGGATGTTCCCTAAGACAGAGGTAACAACATGCTAAAATTTCAAGCCATGGTTATATTACTACATGCATGGAGAATGAAAACATCCAAATTAGAGTTTAATTAATTAAAAACAAAATATGCTTCAAATGGACTCCAAATCATTTCCACATTGTTCTCCTCTGCTCACTAAGCAAGAGAGTATTTTTATTTTATTTTTATAATTTTTCTACACTAAGATATGAATTTTTAATGCTAGGGCTATTTATTTAAATAAGAAAATCCCTATTATTCTATTTAAACGCACGACGTTGATTGTATCATAGGCAGCTCCGAAGGCATGAGTGGCGCGCTCTGGTTGGACGCTGCCATCCACGTAGCTACTAACTCGGCCCGCGGTTCGTGTAAGAAAACATTGTCCGACTCGATCTCCTCCATCCAACCGATACACTCACGATCAGAAGACTCCCCGTCATCTTCCCCGATAAAGTGATCCCGTGACTATCCACACTAAAACCCTAAGATCTCAGCTTAGACTCAACCAAATCACCTCGGGTTTGATCCTATCGACTCATCTAAGTGAGACGAACATATCCATATGGTAACTATGCAATTAAATTAAGCCTAATCAAATGGAAGAACCAAATAGGCTCAGGAGGAGAGAGACTCAACACCTTAATTTTGAGAAGGGAAGCTTCGATCAGAGAGTCTCAGCACGTTCGTTGGGGTCCAAAGAAGCTAGAGATTAAGCCTCTTGCTATTATGAAATTCCTAGACCCAAATTCGACCAAGGCCGATTTCAGGTGTTGATCAAAGTTTATACTAGGGGCTCTATGGAAGGGAAATTTTATGGGGCTTTGGCTTTTTTCAATGTTCTGAAGGTGTGGGTGAGTTTAATTTGAGTTTGGTGGATTTTAGAAATGTAGAGAGCTTTGTCTTATCTCCGACAAGGTTTTGAGCTCAAAAATTGGGCTCCGGCAAGGGGATTCAGGGCAATGTGGTGGTTGGGTTGCACTGAGGAGGTCTCAAAGAGTCTTTGGGGTCAATCTGAGGAAGTCTCTTAGAGGAATTTTCAGCTCTCTCTCCATGGCCGTAGAGGGGAGCATTTTATAAAAATGGCCTTAGGCTTGCTCCTATGGCTAATTGGGGGGGTGAAATGTGCTGCCTAGGTGGAGGGCAGAGAGGCTCTAAGCTTCAATTTGGATGATGTGGCCTCTAGGTTTGAATTGGGTTTAATCCCATGGGGGTGGCTCTCTATTTGGCCATTTTTTTGCCACTAAGCCGGCTGGCCAGCCAGAGGGAGGTGGCTAGGAGCTCAGCGATCCCAGGGAAATATGCACAATAATTTAATGATTTAAGGCTTTGTTTTGCAAAAATATCCAAGGCTTAAGCAAATATGGCATTAAATCCCTTGATGTAGGGGACCTTTGGTCCATGGTTTAGCTTAGGTGGTTTCATGGGGCTTAGCCTAGTCACTAGGGTCCAATTCACAGCTGTGGAGTCATTAATTTTATGACTTTAGGATAGTTAGGCCACCTTTAGTGCATGGGCTCAATGTGGGTCCAAGTGATCAAAACTTGGGTTTGGGCTAGGCTAGCCATGTTAATTGACCCAATTGATTGATTGAAATTGTGTAGATGATTGTCATGAAGATCATTAGCGAATGGTTGAAGTGATTTTGAGTTCAATTGGTGAGTCAATTTGAGGGATTTTTTGAAATTTGGTCAATTTAGGCATGTTGGGGTAGACATGGGTCTAGGTTGGGCTAGCCTTGGGATAAGTCCAAATTGAATAGTCCACATGATCAAGGGAGATGTTGTGGAGATTTTTCATGAAGAAATGGAGTGGAAATTTTTGGGTTAAGGCCCTCAATTTGGTGAAGTTTGAGGACATGACTAATTTGAGGCAAAATTGGGGATTTTTGGTCTTAATTTGAAACTAAATGAAATTGGAGCTTTACCAAGGATACTTGAAGGTCAAATTTGATGTGTAGGAATGTTATGAAGATTTTTCAACACAAATTGTGGCAAATGGAGTAGGCCATGGGTTCAATTTGGTGGAACCAACCAAAATTGGGTTTTTGGTTCAGCTCAAAATTGGATTCAAATGATGGACCAATTGGGCTTGAATTTTATCTAGATTGGTCACATCAACAGTGAATTTGAGTTTACAATTGAAATTGGGGGAAATTGAGACCAATTTGATAGACATTTGAGGTAGTTTAGGGAAAATATGGGCCTTTAAAGGGCAATTTGAGGGTTTTGGTCAAAATTGGTCAAATTGACCAAATTGGGTCATGTGATAGTTAAGAAAAATGAAATTAGGAATATTTGGGAGGTTTTGTGAATTTTTGGAATTTTGGGCTAAGGAGGGGGCATTTTGGTAATTTTGCTAATTTTGGTGATTTTGGGTAGTTTGAAATGATTTTTTTTCAAGGTGTTTGAAATGATTTTTTTTTTTAACCAACTTGGGTATTTTGGGTAAACTTGAGAATTTTGTCCAAATTTAGGGTCCGAAAGGTATCTAGGTAATTTAGGGGAGTTTAGGGGTAAAAGGCTAAGTTGGGTATCTTGGTAGAGTTGAAGTGCCAACCACCATCAATAAGCCGTGGACCAATAGAAATCATATTTTGGGTCCTCTATGTAGTGATCCTATCCAAACCCTAGTCTAGGGCTAATGGGTTTAGGGGACCACCTACATGAGTCTCCCAAAAGTATCAAAGGACCAAAGTCAAGAAATTCTGGGTTTAGGGTAGTGAGTGATTGTGAGTGTAAGTGAGTACCTTAAGCCCTAGACCAACATCCAGGGTCAACCCTAAGGTCCAGCAGTTCTAAGGGTGTCTCATCTTAAGTTCTCCCATAGTGAGCCCACCTACTAAGTGCTAGAGGTTAGGACCAATATGTGGAACTTCAAGCTGAGTAAAGAGGAGTGTAGAATTTCTAATGGTGAGGGTTCATTTTCTAGTTTTCTAAGAATAGTCAATAGGAAAGTCCTATGGCTAAACCTTAGGCTACTAAAGAGAAAAAACTAAACCTCAACCAAAAGTGAGGTCAACAGAACTACATTCTCATTATTGAAATTAATATATGATTTCAACCATTTATTGACTGAGACAATACCATCTCAGATCTTACATGTTCTCACAACAGGTATTAACATCTTAATTAGACAAATCAAGAAGTAAATGAAGTACAAGGTTTCAAATCATCACAACTTCTTTCAACATTGAAGTCTAATACTTCACACGACTCCCTTTAAATGCTTAATCACTTATCATTTTAAGGGAAAAGATAAAAGAAAACTATTCAGACTTCATGGAGAAAAAAACAACCACACATGAGTTTAAAAGTAGAAATCATGCACACAAATAAGAAATCTAAATTAAAACCATGTGTAGATAAAAAGATAAACACTTATCTCAAATTCTCTCCACCAAATGTCTTCAAGTTCCATTGAATTCTCTTCCTCCTCTCACAATACAAACTAACACTCAAAATAAAATAAAATAAAGTAAAGGTGGCCAGCGATGGTGGCAGAGGCGATACGCTGTAATGTTTGATGGATGGATGGCCACTTGGTGGCTTTTTCTTGATGATCCAAGTCTTTTCTTATAAAAATTCAAGGGGTGCCTTGGTGTCTCTTTAAAAAGTTATCTCAATTTAATGAATCTTATAGAAGTTGCCCCCTCATAAGCCAATTGAATGAATTTTGTTTCCATGGGTTATTTCCCACGTTTTTATCAAGGGTTGCTTCAAACACCACGTCAAAATTTTGCTCAAGTTAAATAATTCAATAAGTAACTACTTTTGGCGCTTAAGTATGGGGGTACTTGGTGCTTAGGCGCCCTAGTTCATTTTTGCACATTTCTTCATTTTTGCTCTAAATTTTACCCTTTTTCACTCCTTTTAGCATTTTTCATCCTTTTGATTGTACCTGAAAGAAAAACAAACAAATACCTTTCATTAAAGTGCAATATCTCAAAAATAGGTATAAAAATGTTTATAAAAACACTATATATTTTAGGCGTATCAAAATCTCCCAAAATTAATATGTTACTTGTCCTCAAGTGACCTTTCAATCTTTAAAAACCAACATAAGTTGATAATGTATATGAGTTTATTTAGGAGTTACTAAAATTTTGATGTATAAATATAGTAGTCCAATACAGAAAAAAATATAGTAAATGAGACCAACATAAAGTTTAGAGATTTTTAATGTTAAGAAATATAAAAATATGAGTTCCTATCTAATTCAGAAAAATTGAAGATTTTTTAAATATAGAGTTTAGGCATTTTATCATCTCCACTTAATAATTTTTATTAAGCATAATTTTACTCACTATATTATATTCTTATGCTTAAGAGTTTTTCAAGTTCAATACATTAAAAATAACTGATGAGGAACCAATTTTTGATTAGGCACTAATCCTCAAGCTTCTCCTCCCTTTTTCAAAATTTTCTTTTCTTTTCTTTTCTTTTTCTATTTCTTTCTTTTTCTTTTTCTTTTCTTTTTCTTTTTATTTTTCAGGCAAGGATTACTATATCTAGGTAAGCCTTTAATGATTTTGAATTCCACTCTTCTTTTCTTAAAGCAAAGTGTTTATGTTTTTCTTTCACTTAAAAACAAAATAATAGTTTTGAAAATTAATTTCAATAAAAGAAATTTAAGTTTTTAAAATAAAAGGTCTAAATATCTAAATTTTTCAAAAATACAATTTCTCCTACTAAAGATAGTTACACAATACTTAGCATTTTCTGCACTAAAAAATTTTAACTTTAAGTTTTTCTTCATTATTATGAATTTTAACTAAATTTGCTTACTCATTTATAAAATAAAAAATTTACTTACTTAATATTGCTTCATATACATAATCATTTTTCAAGTCAAAATCAAATTTATTTGTAATACATTTGAGAACAAATATACATTCAAGTTTCTTTAAAATCTTTATCCCCCCAAACTTAAATTTTCAATTGAAATAAAAAATTTTAGCATCATGTATAAATAAGCAGGAATGAAAACTAACTATAACATACTTGTAGGAATTTTTAATCTTAAATATCCAAGTACAAAAATTAAAAACAGGAGTAAGAATTTAAGTGATCAAATTTTCTTTTATTTAAAATACAAAGATTCATTAGACTTCCATGCAATGGAGTATAACATAAAAGCAAAAAAGTACACTAACAATCATACATGGCTACAACATAAAGAAAAATGATTGGTAGTAAATTTAAAATTTTAAATATGCAGCTTTAAGTAGCAAGTTAGCTAAATTCTAAACCTTCCTAAGATTCCATAATTAAATTCAATAAACACTAACTAAATACAACAACATCATTAAAACAATTACTACCACACATAATAACTGCTCACTAAACACAAATACATCACAGTAGGTGTACGAAACAAAACATAGTAGTCTCAACAATAACAACTAAAAACAAAACACAAAGTACATAATACTAGTACCAACAACAGTTCATAACAATATAAGAACTTAAAACATAAAATAGAACTAAAGATCCAAACTAATCATCACCCTTTTCTTCATCACTATCATCACTACGCCAAGCAGATATAGGCTCATATGATGGATATCTAGAGTACTGAGGAAATACTACATCTTGATTGCCTCTATTGAGATGCTCCATAACTTGTTGTCTTCCTCTTCATAAGCGCTTCGTCTTCTCATATATCCATCCATATGTTCTGCAAAATGCTCTAAGTTTGCCACTTTTTCATTGGTACAAATAACATTATTTAATATCCTTTCCATAAGCTTTGATTGAGAATCAAATTCAAAAGTCTAACCCCATGATGTAGAAGCATGTGAAGTAGAGGCAGCATAGCTACTAGAGAATCCACCCTTCCAACAAAAAATAGAATGATGTGAATAAGTCTTCACATTCACACTGGTAATGGGCTTCAACGACTATAAGATCTCCTCCCAGCTGTCATATCTAACACCAGCCTGCTCGCATAAAGAAAAGATCAAGGATGCGAATCTCAAACCTGCAGTAGTAGCAGCGACAGGTGAACTTGTAATAACTCCATAAATCAATCCGCCAATATCAATTGGCTTGGACGGCTAAATACAGTAGTGCAAAGTTACTTTCTCTTGAGTCACTCACTCAAATGATTTGTAGGCAACAGACGAGCAGAAATAAAATAATGCCATGCCTTTGTAGTGCATCCAACTTTGAAGAAGAATGTTTACCCTTCTGTCATTTGTAATTTTCTATAATCTTCTCCCAACAGTCAAAGATGACATAATCTCATCTAGCTCCTCCTTAGTAGGACTATTGTTTGAATAAAAACATAAAGTACTTGGTGACAAATGATAAAATTGATTAATTACCTCAAGAGAAAATGGTACTGTCTTCCCCCTGATTATGACTCCTTCCTCATCAGCCTCTGAGAGATTAGCATAGAGCTCTCGTACCACAGAAATGATGGTGATAGTAGAAAAATAACAGAACCGCTCCCACTGGTGGCTAACAATGAACTCTTCTATAGCTCCTTCTAGACTTTTGAAACATCGCTCAGGAATTAATTTCCTCGAATGCAGTGCATAACTATACCGATCATGAGCTCTCGAACTGACAAATTTACTTGAATCGAATAGAGCTTTTCCCTTGCTTCTCTTCATTCTTGGTTCCATTTTTTAAAAAAATGTATAAAATTCAAAATAAATTCCACAACCATCTGCAAATCACTAAAATCAACTCCTAAAAGCTTAAACTAACAAATCAATGCATTTTCCATCAATTTTTCTCAAATTTTCACCATGAATAGTGATTTTTGGGTAGCTCATGAATGTGCTCAAAATACATAGAAAAAATAAAAAATTTTTGCATAGAAGTGAAGCTCTTACCTCAAGTAGTTCAAATCTAAAAAATTTGGCTTAAATCCACCAATAAATCTTCAAAATAGGTGATGCCCTATCTCTCAATTTGCGAAAAACTGAGGAAGAAGGCGAGCAAAGGTATGTTAATGGTGTTTTTCAGCCCAAAAATTCACTTAAATCCGTTTCTGAACCGGTGCTTAAGCGTGAATGGTTTGGTGCTTAGGCACATGTCTCTCTGTTTAGGCAGTGCTTAAGTGTGGGTTTTGGCGCTTTGGCATCGGTGCACAAATTTTGATTTTTTCGATTTAAGTGAAATGAATTCCTAGCCTAAGTCAACCAACCCTCTATGGTCTTAAAACACTGTAAATAACTATCTTCTCCCTTCTTATCTCTTCTCTTACTCAGGATTCACCAATTTAAACTAATTCGATTCAATACTAAATAACAAAAAATTTTACACAAAAATTTTTTTTTATTAATTCACGAACAATTACAAACACTTTCAAATACATATATTCTCAATCCAAATAGTATTGGATGAGAAAATTCCTAAACATTATACTAGATCTTAATAACATAAAACACACATTAAAACACTTAACATAAACAAACACTAAACACATAAACAAACACTAAGCACATAAACTCTAAATCACGAACTTAATTCCATTCCCTAGTTGATGCAACAAATTCTAGCCTATTGTTAGTCTCTCCTTCAGAATTTGGAATGTATATATTTAAGAACGGACAATCATTAATAACTGGTTGAGTCTTTTTCAATCCACTTGTTCTTCAGATACATTGCCTTGTCCTCTTCTTCTCTAAAATTGGTATGGCTAAAATGCATCTCAAGTTGCCATCACATATGATCCAGATGTGTGTTAACTTCCATCACTTTTGCTTCAATTAAAGCCACGTTAGCCTCAATTTTAGTGATTTTCTTTGCAATTCTTTCGATACTAGTTGCGAGGAAACTATTATACATCTCTTGCACACTCTGACTAATAAACTTCTTTCTCGTTACTTCCTCCTTCTTCAAATCACTCTGACAAGATGAAATTTTTCAAAACTCTCTCTTTTCACTTAAAATTTAAGGGTTAAATGAAGGTGTGGTGAAATATCTCGTTATTCCCTTCTATTTTTAAGCTCTAAACCTCCCCCATAACTCCAAGGCTCATCCTAGAACTGCTCTCACACGTTCAATTCAACCAATTCATAGTTAGAACTTTTGGAAATCAAATTCACAGATGTTTTTTAACTATCACGCTTAAGCATCAGATCGTGGTGCTTAAGCACAGTGCTCAATTTAGCACAGGTCAACTTAACGTCTAAACATTCATTCTAACATGTCTAAGTCATCTTTTAAGGTCTTAGAATAATCACTGACTCAATATATAGTCAAAATACTACTAGAATTTTGTAAGTCACACAAAACAAAATAGAAATAAAAACAAACAAACGGATAACTATGGGGTGCCTCCGACCGAGCGCTTGGTTTAACGTCGTCAGCCCAACATAACCAATGATTATTCTGGTTGACCCAACAGCTGAAAATCATTTAATTCAAGTTGGTCACCTAAAAAGTAGGATTTCAGTCTGTTACCATTCACTTTGAATATTTTGTCACTTTTAGGATCTTTGATATCCACAGCTCCATAGGGATAAACTTTCATCACAACAAATGGACCCATCCACATGGACTTTAGTTTGCTTGGAAATAATCTTAAGCTTGCATTATAAGGCAAAACTTGTTGCCCTTGCTGAAAATTTTTTAGTAAGAATCCTCTGATCATGCCACATCTTCATATTTTCTTTATAAATCTTAGCACTTTCATAAGATTCATTCCTTATCTCTTCAAGCTTATTTAATTATAATAAACTCTTCTGACTAGTATTTTTCAAATTGAAATTAAATTCCTTAATCGCCCAATACTCTTTATGCTCAAGTTCAACTGGTAAGTGACACGCTTTCCTAAATATTAACATGTATGGGGACATTCCTATAGGAGTTTTGTATGTACTCCATTAAGCCCATAAAACATAGTCAAGTTTACCTGACCAATCCATTTTAGTTGGATTTACAGATTTTTCTAGTATTCTTCTAATTTCACGATTGGATAATTCAGCTAAACCACTTGTTTAATGATGATAAGCAGTAATAATTCTATGGTTAATATGATATTTCTTTAATAATTTCTCCACTATTTCATTTCTGAAATGACTTCCCCCGTCAGTTATGATTACTCTCGTCATCCCAAATCTAATAAATATATTCGTTCAAAAAAACTTTGCAACACTTTGAGCATCACATCGAGGTAAGGCAACAGCTTCTATCCATTTGGATGCATAGTACTGCTAACAATATATATAAATTTCTGAAAGATGACATAAATAGTCCAATGAAATCTAATCCCCAAGCATGAAAAATCTCAACTTCTAACACATAATTGAGGTGCATCTCATTCCTCCTAGAAATATTGCCTACTCGTTGACATCAATCACAATTTTTGATATAAATATTAACATCTTTATAGATAGCAGACCAATAAAACCCAGATTGTAAAATTTTGTATGTTGTTTTATCAACACTAAAATGTCCCTCAAAATCAAAATTATGACTTTTTTGGATAATTTAATAAGTTTCTTCTAGAGGCACACATCTTTGAAAAATAAGATCCTTTCATTGTTTATATAAAAATGGTTCATCCTAAAAATAAGTCTTGGCTTCAGATACAAATTTCCTCATCTATTGGCATGTCATTCCATATGGTATAATATCACTAAAAATGAAGTTCACAATGTTGGCATACCATGGAACACGCCACTCAATAACATTGAACAATTTTTTTCATCTAAAAAATCTTCATTAATTTCTTTTTCAAAATAGAGAGGTTTTTCTAATTCAAGCCTGTACAAATTATCAACAATTTGATTCTCAGCTCCCTTCCTATTTACTATTTCAAAGTTAATTTCTTGCAAAAGAAGAGCCCATTTTATCAATCCTAGTTTTGCATCCTTCTATTTCATTAAATACTTAATAACCAAATGATCATTTAGTTCTAATTAAGTAAGATTTAAATTTATGAACCCAAAAAATATAGTTTTATAAAACTTATAAAGTTAACTCTGCTTTATAATGGTGTCAAAAAAAATTGATGTGGTATTTTATGAATAATAACTTTAAGCTCTTAAGATTGAGATTCTACACAAGTATACATATCCTCATCAAGTAATATAAGACTTTTTTTAAAGTCCCAAATATCGATCCCACGAGGAAGGTTTAAATTTGAAATGATAAATTAACTAGGAAATTCATAGAAATCAAACAAAACTGTTGTCACTAATTTCAAATGTTTAATATTTTATCGAAGCTAAATTATTTACTACTAGCAGAATTTAAAAGTTGGGTTTAAAATTAATAAATATTAAACTAAGTTTATGTGTTGAAGTTTTCTTATATGAAAAAAAATCTTTCCCACTATAATGAGTTTTTTATGAAATGAGATGAGATAAATGGTTTAGATATGTATTGTGCCAAATAGGAGAAATTTTAATTCTCTACCTTGATTCAGTGTTATAGAAAATCATTGGTTAATCTTAAGTTTAGTCCCTAAATCCGTGGCTAGGCTAGGAGGATATTGGCTCCCGCTTCCGTTCCCTTGAAGGCTAACTCTCGATTTAGTTTTTAAACACTAAGATCGAATTGGGGATTTTTTGTCTATCATACTAGAAATCTCCAATTCTACGCCCAACAAAGTATATTCCTCTATTTATTTGTACTTAATTCCATGAAAGAAATAATCCTTCTACACTTAAATGTGATTCTCACTTTGTTGTAGAACTCATACTCTATTTCCCAGTTCATATGTTTCACAACATATTTTAACAATTCAATTGGCTAGTTCAAAAAGTAAATTGAGAGTGGAGTCGAAAACCATCACAATTTATTTTAAATTTTAACATTGACACATCCACATTATCTCTTCATTTCTCGATATCTAAGAGTAGGAAGAAAGATAAAGGAATCTACTCATACTTTATGAGAAAGATACAACAAAACACAAATTTCATATATAAAAGAAATTTCATACAACAATAATAAACAAACAACACTTCTCTGAAACTCTTTCTCAAAGCAAATCCTTTGTAGCCTCTCTTATGAAATGTAGGAAGAAGAAATCTTTCACTTCTCTACCTCTCCAACACTTCTTAGAGAAGAATTCACACTTCAACTCACCATAAAAACTCAAAACTATAAAAACAATAACTAACTAATGGTGTGGAATGTAGGTGTGTGAAGAGGAAAACTGAAATGAGTGGAGGAATTTGAAATGGTGCATAGGGGGGGGTTTCTGATCAAATATGTGCGTTAAATAGAGCCTAGTTCGGTTCTGCAATAGGTGCATTCAAAAAATCTTCAAAAAGCGTTCAAATTCATCGAATCTTCTAGAAACAGGGCTTCCACCGACACTGGCCCATAATTAAATCCCAAGTTTCTGTCAAATGGCGCCGTCGGCGCTGAACAAATTTTTAACTTCTCCATTTTTACTCCAAATTTCATATTTTTCGCTTCCTTTTTTCCAAGTGTTCAAAATATGGGCCTTTAACGGGCAATTTGGGGGTTTTGGTCAAAGATGTTCAATTGGCCAAATTGTGTCATGTAATAGTTGAGAAAAATGAAATTGAGAATATTTAAGGGGTTTTCGGAATTTTTGGGAATTTTTAGCATTTTGGGGTAAGGAGGGGTATTTTGGTAATTTAACCAATTTTGATGATTTTGGGTAGTTTGGGTGTTTTCAATGTGTTTGAAATGATTTTTGAACCAAGTTTGGTATTTTGGGTAGATTTGGAAATTTTGGCCAAATTTGAGGTTCCAAAGGTATCTAAGTAATTTGGGGGAATTTAGGGGCAAAAGGCTAGGTTGGGTGTCTTGGAAGAGTTGGAGTGCCAACCACCATTAATAAGTAATGGACCAATGGAAAGCCCATTTTGGGTCCTCTATGTAGTGATCTTAGCCAAAACTCTAGCTTAGGGCTAGTGGGTTTAGGGGACCACCTACAGGAGTCTCTCAAAGTATCAAGGGACCAGAGCCTAGAAATTCTGGGTTTAGGGTAGTGAGTGATTGCAAGTGAGTGCCTTAGCCCTAGACCAACACCCAGGGTCAACCCTAAGGTCCAGTAGTCTTAAGGGTGACTCTCCTTGAGCTCCCCCATAATGACCCCACCTACTAAGTGCTAGAGGTTAGGACCAATATGTGGAACTTCAAGTTGAGTAAAGAGGAGTGTAGAATTTCTAATGGTGAGGTTTCTATGTCTAGTTTTCTAATAATAGTTAAATTGAAAGTCTTATGGCTAGACCTTAGGCTACTACAGAGTAAAAACTAAACCTGAACCAAAAGTGAGGTCAACAATCCTCAACTCATCTTTAGATCTTTTGTATAGCTCTGCTCTACCATGTAAGCCCTAACTCGTCTTAGAATTCTAAGGTTATCGTTTGTCACGACCTAAATCCTCACATCTTCCAGGCTATTTGTGTAATTGTTTCACATGAATTTAAGCCCTAAACTAATAAAATTGGCAAGATTAAACATCTAAATATTTCTATTCAAAATCGAATTTAAACAATAGGATAAATTGGGAAGTAACTAAGGTTCTCCTCCGAATCCATGACATCCCATAGTTCTTCATCCTTTGGGTTCTACAATAAATGTTCCAAATTTGAGCCATTCCTCTTGCACACATCTTTGTCTGATCTCTTTGAAAAGTCCTATCCTTTTGACTTCTTTGAAGATAATATTCCCTGATTTTTATCGAGAGTTTTCTTGGGTGACTTCGATTATCTAAGATGTAATTAACTATAGGGGCTTGCCCTATTAAGAAGCTTTTCTGAACCCAGTTTAATATAAACCCTATTTAATTTTTCATATTAAATAGGGGAACTTGTTGGCTTACAAATAAAATGGTTTACGCAGACCAAATGGATGTCATATATTACTTAGTTTATTTGATAGAGCATCACCTTCAAGTCATGTGTTTATCTTTCGGGATAGATACATGACTTGAGGTATAGTGCTCTTTCATTTGAACTAAGAAAGATATGGGATCAGTTTAATTTCATATTTTTCTAAACTTATACATATGTAAATTAAATGCCTTTATAAAGCGGGCGACGGGATTCCGATTCCAGCGGCCGACAGCTTCCAATGGGCGACTCCTTAACCAAAATAGTGCCGATAACAGAATGGTCTATATGCACTATACATTTAGCTCCAATTAAGTATGGTCTAAACTTTTCAAAGGCATAGACAATAGTTAATAACTATCTTTCAGTAGTGGTATAATTAATTTGAGCAATATTTAGAGTTTTACTAGCATAATATATTACTTTAAAAACTTTGTCATACATTTGCCCTAAAACAGCTCCAATAGCATATTCACTAGCATCACACATTATTTCAAATGGTTTCTCTGGAACTATTATTGGAGAAGTGATTAATTTTTCTTTTAGTAATTCAAATGCTTTTATGTATTCCTCATTAAAATTAAATTTCATATCCTTTTCTAAAAGTTGATATAATGGCTTAGTAATTTGTGAAAAATTTCTTATATAATGCCTGTAGAAACTAGCATGTCTTAGAAAACTCTAACCCCTTTAACCGTAATAGGAGGCAGAAATTTCGCAATAACTTGAATTTTTGTTGGATCTACTTTCATGTCATTTTCAGAAATTTTATGGCCAACTACAGTTCCTCCTACAACCATAAAATGACCTTTTTTTCCAATTTAGTACTAAGTTGATTTTTTCACATAGTTCCAGAACTTTTTATAAATTATTTATGCTTAATTCAAATGAAGTTCCGAATACAGATAAATTATCCATAAATACTTCCATTCCATGTTTAATTAAATTACAAAAAATTGACATCATACATCTTTGAAATGTCACAGGTGTGTTACATAGACCAAAAGACATTCTATGAAAAATAAATGTTCTATAAGGGCTTGTAATTTTTTTTTCTTGATCCTCAGGAGTAATCAGAATTTGATGATACCCGGTATATCCATCTAGAATGCAGTAATATTTTAGCTCAGCTATTTGGTCTAGAAATGGTAAAGGAAAATGATCTTTCCTGGTGGGTACATTTAATTTTCTATAGTGTATACAAAATCGCCAACCAGTAACATTTTTTATTGGAATTAATTCAATTTTCTCAATTACTTCAACTGTCACTCCTCCTTTCTTTGGAACACAGTGGATCATACTTACTCAATCACTGTCTGAAATAGGATATATAATTCCAGCATTTAAATAATTTAAGATTCCCTTTTTAACAACTTCTTTTATTATCTGATTTAATCTCCTATGAGGATCGCCTTTAGGTTCATATTATTCATCCAATAGAATTGTGTGCATACAAATTGAAGGACTAAATCCTTTAATATCTGCTAAAGTCCATCCTAAGGCCTTCTTATATCTTTTCAAAATTTTTACTAGTTTTTGCTATTAAAATTTAGTTAAATTAGAAGATATAATAACATGCAATGAAGATGAATCTCCTAAAAACACATATTTTAAATGGACAGGTAATACTTTCAGTTCAAGTTCAGGTGGTTTAATATTTGAAGGAATAAGATTTTTATTATCATTTTCGGAAAGGTCCAAAATATCAAATTTGTTTTGAACATAATCTAAATTCTCATTTTTTATTTCATTCTCATTCTCATAATTCTCTTCTTGCTTTAATTTTTCTTCAAACATTCCCTTAAATTACTCATTACTTAGATAATTAGTAACTTCTATTCTAAAACATTAATTAACTTTTTCTATCGCAGGATATTTCATAGGTTTTTCTATATTAATTGTTATTTCTTGATCATTGAATCTCATTATTAATTCTCCTTTTTGCACATCTATCATAACTCTCCTTGTTGCAAGGAATGGCCTCCCCAAAATAATAGGAATCTCTTTATCTTCCTCCATATATAATATAATAAAGTCTACAAGAAAAATAAATTTATCCACTTTCATTGATACATCTTCTATAACTCCTTTAGGATAGTTATTGATCTATCAGCTAACTGAAGAGTTACAGTAGTAAGGGAAACCTCTATTAAATCTAAACGTTTAAAAATTGTTAGAGGCATAAGATTAATGCTAGTTCCTAGATCACATAAGACTTTTCCAAAAAATTTCTCACCAATAACACAAGGTATAGTAAAACTACAAGAATCTTTTAACTTTTCAGGAAGTATTTTCTGAATAATTGCGCTACACTCTTTACTTAGTGAAACAGTCTTGTGATCTGCAAATTTTCTCTTCTTGTTTAGTATATCCTTCATAAATTTTACATAACTTGACATTTGTTCCTGTTGACCTCACTTTCGATTGAGGTTTAGTTTTCCCTCTTTAGTAGCCTAGGGTCTAGCCATAGGACTTTCCTATTGACTATTCCTAGAAAACTAGAAAGGAACCCTCACCATTAGAAACTCTAAAATCTCCCTTGCTCAACTTGAAGTTTCACCTATTGGTCCTAACCTCTAGCACTTAGTTGGTGGGGTCAGTATGGGGAATCTCAAGGAGAGTCCCTATAGGACTGCTTGATCTTAGGGTTGACCTTGGGTGTTGGTTTGGAGCTAGTTTATCCACCTGCACATTACACTTCCACTTACAACCCTAAACCCAAAATTGTTGACTTTGATTCCTTGATCTTTTAGGAGACTCATGTAGATGGTCCCCTAGACCCACTAGCCCTAGGATAGGGTTTAGCTAAGATAAGTGCATAGAAGACCCAAATGAGGGTTTCATTGTTCCATAGCTCATACATGGTGGTTGGCACCCCAATTCTGCAAAAAATGTCCAACTTGGTCTTTTACCCCTAAATCCACCCAAATTATCTAAATGCCTTTAAAATGCTAAATTTGGTCAAAATCCTCAAATTCACCCAAAATACCCAAACTTATTCAAAACTCTTTTCAAACCATTTGAAAATACCCAAATTGTCCAAATCCACCAAAAAAATTCCAAAATTACCAAAATACCCCCAAAATTTCCAAAATTACAAAAATACCCTTAGCTCCCCAAACTTTTCAAAAACCTCCAAAATCACATCAAATGTCTCCAAAACCAATTTGGACCCTTCAATTGAATCCAATTTAGCCAATTTGACCATTGACCAAAACCCCCAACTTGCCTTTAAAGGCTCAATTTCCCTAAATTCACCTCAAATGTCCATCAATTTGGCCCCAATTCCCCTTAATTTCAATCCTAAACTCAAATTCATCTTCCATTTGATCAATCCAAAACCAAATCCAAGCCTAATTGGCCCATACTTTGAGCTCAAATTTAATCTAAGTCAAACCCCAATTTTGGCTCTATGACCTAATCTCACCTAATTGAACCCCATAGCCCACTCAATTTGCCCCAATTTTAATCTTAAACTCTTCATAACACCCCTATAGACCAATTGAACATTCAATTGGCCTTGTTGAAGCCTCAATTTTATTTAATTTTAACCCAAATTCAAAATCTCCAAATTGTCTATGTCTCCAAATCCCACCAAATTGAATGCACTAAACCCAAAATTGACACCCAATTTATGTTGAAAACTCTTTATGATATTTCTATAGACTATTTTCAACTATCAATTTGGGCTTATCTCAACTTTAGCCCAACCTAGACCCAAGTCTAGTTCAACATGCCCAAATTGACCAAAATCCCAAAATCTTTCAAATTGAGCTTCCAATTGAACTTAAATATACTTCAATCCATCACCAAAAATCTTTATGAAAATCATTTACACAACTTTTAGACATGTTTTGTAAGCTCAAATTAGTTATTTTGATCAATTAATTGAGCTCAAAGTCAACCTAAACCCAACTTTTAGCCATGTTGACCCAAATTGGACCCATGCACCAAAAGTGACTTAGTCATCCTAAAGTCACCAAATTAAGGTTTCCACAGCCACTAAGCACACCTTATTGACCAGGCTAAACCATCTTAAACCACCCAAGTAGGCTATGGACTAATGGGACCCTAAATTAAGGGATTTCATCCTACTTTTTGGGTCTTAACCAAAAAAATCCCTTCCATCATGACAAACCATTGGGGGTAAATTATAATTAAGCCTCCCCTTGGCTCACCCAATTCTGGGCACCACCCCTAGCCCTGCCGGTCAGCCTAGTGGCCAGAAAACACCAAAACAAAGAGCCATAAGGTCAAACTAAAACCAAACTCACCCATCTTAGTTGATCAATCCAAATTGGCTTTAGCACTTTGAAACCTTCCACATAAGCATCATTTTGCACCCACTAATTGGCCCTGGCAGCCACCCTAAAACTTTTTTATTTAAACCTACCCCCTCATGGATAAAAGGAGCAGTGTGAAAAATCCTTGAGGAAACTCTGTCAAATTGCTCTCAGACACTCTCCAAGAACTCCTAAGCTCGTTGTCACCATTTTCCCCAACTGATCTCTATTGTGAAAGCCCAATTTTGAGCTCAAATTTGTGCTCAAAACCAGGATAGAATTCTCCATAGCTCCACTGTCTGCCAAAATCAAATTGCTTGTGCACACACCATCCTAGGGCAAGAGAAGTTGATTCCCTATAAAAGCCCCCTCTAAAATAGCCTCTAGCATAGCTCTAGACCAACACCTGAAATCCACCTTGATTGAATTCATACCTAGACAATTCACCAAGGCTTGGGACTTCATCTGGAGGTTCATTGGACCCAATCAAAGCTACCACAACCATCTGATTGAGGCCTCCCCTCTCAGACAAAAGGTATTGAACTCTAACCCTAAACCGAGCTTGTTTCAACTCTCCATACGTATTTACTATATTTCATATCATATAAGCCCTATAGATATGCTCATCTCTGTTAGATGAAGGTTTAGGAACAAACCCCATGTAATTTGGTTGAGTCTAGACAAAGATCTTAAGGTTTTAGTGTGAACGGCTCATGGGTTAGATCACTTGGGGACGATGAACGAATGTCGTCTGATCATACATTTATTCAGAGAATGGTCCTGATGAAGCCAAAAAAAGATATGGTTCATAAAGCATGGTTCGCATGGAGGCTACATGGCTGGCGGCGTCAAAGAGCAGAGCAACGCGTGCGCGATTCAGAGCTACCTAGGATGCGCTGGCGCTGAGCTGGATAAGTAAATAAATTAGGATTTTCTGATTTATTTAAATACCAGAGATTTAAAAAATCATATCTTTGCATAAAAAAATCATACAAATAAAAAAAAATACTTTTTTCTCAGTGAAGAGAGGAGAATAATGTGGACTAAAAATAAAATTTATTTGACAAACATATGATTTTTAATGAATTAAATACCCTATGTGGTATTTTATTCTCCATGATTAAATATTGCTCTCCATGGGCTGAAACTTTTAGGGTTCATTCTTCATCATAGAGGGGGTGTTCTCTGATTTTTCCAAGGTCAGAGAACATATCTATACTTCTATCCCTAATTTTCAAGATAAAGTAACCATTTTGGTTTATTTTAATTACATAAATCAAAATATCACTTGGAAATTTATGAAAATAATTTTTATAGATCTCTTGTGGTCAGAAAAGTATAGAAAAAATATTTTGATGCTTTGGATTACCTTGTGAATTTATATATTTAACTTAGTGAAAATATATTTTATTAATTTATGTAAATTAAATAATTATAAAAAAATAACAAAATCAATCTCATATTGCTCATAAAAATCATGTTTATCCACTATAAAAATTTGAAAATTATTTAACTAAGTCTAAGCATCAAAGTTTTTTTTCTAAGAGACCTTCTATTTTGGTACAAAAATAATTATAATAAATTAAATACATTTGGAAAAAATTTGAAAAGTGGTTTTCTGAGTTTTTTATGATCAGGGACACTTAGGAAAAATAAAAGTTATTTTTGGTAAAATGCTTGATTTTTTAGCTTCATTTTAGATTTAATAAAATAAAAAATAATTAAAAATCTAAAAAATATCAAAATATTTCAAAAGTTATTAAAATACCTGATATTAAAACAATTAAAAATCTCAAAGATATCAAAATATTTTTCTTAATTTTTCCTAATTAAAAAATAAATTTAAGGCTTAAAAATGAATTTTCCTCATTTTCACATTAAATTAATTATAATAAATTAATTCAAAAAAATCAGAAAATTTTGTCTAAGTATTTTTCTAAACTAAGAAAACCTCTAATAATTTTCTCTTAAATAAAAACTTCATTTTGGAAATTTAAACATATCAACTTTTGAATGTCCTGTTTTCTAAATTTAAATAAATAATTAAATTAAATTTGGAGAGGGCCAAATATTCGCCTCTAAACATTATAGTTACCTCATGGATATGACACTCTAAACCCTCAAAGTCATTTGAGTTGTGTTTAAGGAGTTATGAGGTGAAGTGCCCCAAGGGCAAAGTGGTAATTTTAGACATTGGTGCCTTAATCAAAATTTAGGATTAACCAAGGGAAAATGGGTAATTTTGATCTTAATAAACATGTTTGGATGATTGAAATATAATGGGATTAAATGGTAGAAACCCACTCACCACCCTTGCACAACATCAACAAATTCATAATACTCCCAATTTTCATGACTCGGAAATCAATTAAGATCAAATGATTCTTAAGTAATGGGCTTAAGTCAAATAGATGATGGTTGACTTTTCTTAACCCCAAAGTTGGGATGGTTTGACCATTTGATAAGAGTACACATCACTTGAAATCAAAATCTTGATAATCACCACTTCACCTATCATGATTGTTAAGAGCTTAGTAGTGACATAGGCTAGATGTCTAAACTCAAATTGATCAGATTTAGAAAATAAAATGATGGGTGATTAACATCTTTAAATATTACAAGCCTGACCTTAATTGTGGCCATCATAATCTTAAAACTACCTACACTTGCCTTAGGGGCACCCACCCACATAACTCTTAAATAAAAAATCAATTGATTGATCGAGTATCCTATCATCGGGATAATTAAATTGCTAAGTTTCACTGAGTGATAGGTAGTAACACTCTAGCGTCGGATGATTAATGAAACAATTTGATAAGTCCAAAATGAACTCAGAATATTTCAAGTGATCTTCAAAGTGATCTAAGGTCATGCCTCGAGCACTTTGAAATCTATTGGACATTTTGAAGAGCAAATTTAACTTGTCATATTTTGTTCTAAAATTATCCACTAGGATCTTCCAAGATCCAACAAAATCATAGCCTGGGGTTTGGTAGCTAAACCTTCATCTACTCATGCAATTTAAATTCCTTACAATATTATATACATACCTTGCAAGTACTGACCTTTAAGGAGGTGGAAGAGAAGACTCGCCAGGTACGCTTTTACAGTTTACAGTACCGTCTTTTCTTATACTTTCTACACTGTATTTTTATGCTTACAAAACTTGTATGTTAAATTCACTCTATTTTTATGCTTATAAAACTTGCATGTTAAATAATGATGTCACCCAGCATGAAAACCAAAACTATTAGGATAGCCGTGAAACTAAAACGAAAACTAAAATCAACCAAGATAAAATTCACCGCCACAACATTCAAAATATAAGACAACTCAAAATTTAACCACAAACATCACAAAACAAAAATTGCAACTAAATTAAGATGTCTCTATCGGATGATCGGGAATCCCTTAAGAGGAGGTAACATATGGTTGTTAATGAGACTTCCCACGGCCTAAATGAAAGTCTGGAACTCATTGAGTTGAGTTTATTTGGACTAATTGAATCTGATAGAAAATAGTAGTACCTAAATGAGGGAACCGTAAGATCCTAACCGGTGTCGCTCTGATCAACTTTAATATGCCCCATAATATTTAAATGACTGTAACCATAGGGACATCTGATTTGGCATTATAACTTGCACATTAGAAAACTTGAAATTATCGCAATGAGGAGCTTGGAGCTAGCATTGTGGGAAGCACGACCATCTTCAACAGCAAGATGATCTACAACAACATATCCTTCCTTAGAATTAAACAACAAGCCTGTCGGCACTATTTTTTTGGTGTGGGGTTTGCCCGTAAGAAGCTGTCGGTCATCGGAATTGAAATCCCTTTGCCCGCTTCGGAAGGACGTTAAAAAATTTAGTTTTGAAAAAGATGAAGTCAAATTGACCCCATCATTTTTATAGTTTAGATGAAAGAGCGCTTTATCTCAAATCCTGTATCTATCTCTAAGGATGAATACAAGAATTGAGGGTAAGGCTTGATCAAATAAACTAGAGAAAGTTATGACATCCGTTTGATCTACGAAACCAATATATTGGCCGACAAGTTCCCCTATTTAATATAAGAAATTAAATAGGGTTTACATTATGCTGGGTTCGAGAAAAGCTTCCTATAAGGGCAAGCCCCTATAGTTAATTTCATCTTCGGTAACAGAAGTTACTTAAGAATACTCTCAATAGAATCAAGAAAAATTACCTTCAAGGAGTTCAAATGGCAAGGATATTTCAAAGATATTGGATGGAGAAATATGAAAGGGATTGGTTCAAATTTGGAATATTTTGTTAGAGTCCAAAGGAGGAGATACTAGAGGATGTCACAGATTCGAAGGAAAACTTCGATGACTTCCAAGCTATCCTATTACTTGGTTTCAATTTAAGAAAAATTATTAAGATATTTCATCCTGCAATTTTTATTAGGATTTATATTTGTGTGAGGCAATCAGCACAAATAACCTTGAAGATATGAGGATTTAAGTCATGACAAATGACTACCTCGGAATCCTAAGGCAAGTTTAGGGCTTATATTGTACAATATGGTTGTACAAAAGGCCTAAAAGATATGTTTGAGGATTTATGTTGCATTTAGCAAACAACCTC
>NEWO01000202.1:497393-518813 GCA_003013225.1 Phalaenopsis aphrodite
CTCGACAGGTATGCTTTTATAGTTTATGACAACTTCTTTCCCTGCACTTTCTTTACTTTACTTTTCATGCTCGTCAGCCTACATGTTAAACAACGATGTCACTCTGCATGTCAAAACTAAAACTTTTAAGATAGCCACAGAACTGAAACCAAAATAAAAATTTAAAAATCAAACAAGATAAAACTCACTGCCACAACATTCAAAATATAAGACAATTAAAAATTTAATCACAAACATCACAAAAAACAAAATTGCAACTAAATTAAAATGTCTCTATCGGATGATCGGGAATCCCTCGGAGGAGTTAACCTACGGATGCTAATGAGATTTCCCATGGTGTAAATGAGAGTACGAAACTCATTAAGTTGAGTTTAGTAAATTCATTTAGACTAAGTGAATCCGAAAGAAGATAGTGGTACCGGAATGAGGGAACCATAAGATCCTAACCAGTGTTGCTCTAATCAACTTTAATATGCCCCATAATATTTAAATAGCCATCAACTTAGGAAAAATTGATTTGACATTATGATTTGACACACTAGAAAACATGACTTCTTAAACACGTTACTTTTCTCAACTCCTCAATTGACATTTCTAAAACTAAAACCTGGTACGTCATAGAGGAGCTTGGAGCTTTCCTGTGGGCTGAATTCTATAATAGAAAGAGGATCTACAACAACATATCTTCTCTTCAAAATTAAATAACAAATTCACAGGACTTCGAGGTTGTTTGCTTATGCGACACAAATCCTCAACTCATCTTTATGCCTTTGTATAGCCTTGCTATAGAACATAAGCCCTAATTCACTTTAGGATTTTGAAGTTGTCGTTTGTTATGACCTAAATCCTTACATCTTCTAGGTTATTCGTATGATCGTTTTACATGAATGTAAGCCCTAATCAATAAAATTGGCAGGATGAAACATTCAAAAATTCTAATCCCCAAAATAGAAGTCAAACAATAGGATAGTTTGGGAAGACATCGAGGTTCTCCTCAGGATTTATAACATCCCCTAGTTCTTCCTCATTTGGATTCCAAAATAAATTGTTCTAAATTTGAATAATTCCCCTTTAACTCCTCTTTGTTCGATCTCATTGAAATTTCCTACTCTTTGGAACTCCTTGAAGATTTAATCCCCTGATTTTTTTTTTATCGAGAGTTTCCTTAGGTTACTTTGGTTGTTTATGATGTAATTTACTATAGGGGTTTGCCCTTATAGGAAATATTTCCAAACTCAGCTTAAAATAAACCCTATTTAATCCTTCATATTAAGTAAAAGAACTTGTTAACATATTAATAAAAATGGTTTCACAGACTTAACGAATATCATGCGAACTTTAGTTTATTTAATCGAGCCTTGCCACTAAGTGGTGTGTTTATCCTTCGGAATGAATACATTTGTTGACCTCATTTTTGGTTGAGGTTTAGTTTTTCCTCTTTAGTAGCCTAGGGTCTAGCCATAGGACTTTTCCTATTGATTATTCTTAGAAAACTAGAAAAGGCACCCTCACCATTAGAAATCTCAAACTCTTCTCTACTCAACTTGAAGTTCCACATGTTGGTCTCAACCTCTAAATACTTAGTAGGTGGGGTCACTATGGGGGAAACTCAAGATGAGTCACCCTTAGGAATGCTGGACCTTAGTGTTAACCCTGGTTGTTGGTCTGGAGCTAAGGCACTCACTACACTCATCTTCACTCACAATCACTCACAACCCTAAACTCAAATTTCTAGCCTAGATCCCTTGATCATTTTGGGATACTCATGTAGATGGTCCCCTAAACCTACCAGCCTTAGAGTTATGGTTTGGCTAGGACCACTATGTAGAGGACCCAAAACGGGGTTTCCATTGTTCCATGGCTTATTGGTGATGATTGGTACCTCAACTCTACCAAAGTACCCATATTGGCCTTTTACCCTTAAAACTCCCCCAAATTACCAAAAAACCCCTCCATAGCTCAAAATTCCAAAAATTCCAAAAATTTCCAAAAAATCCCAAAAAATCTCAAATATTCGCAATTTGATTTATCTCAACTACCACATCACCCAATTTGGCTTATTTGACCTATTTAGCCAAAATCTCCAAATTTCCCTTTAAAGACCCAAATTTCCCCAAATCCAACTCAAATGCCCATCAATTTTACATCAATTGACCCCAATTCCAATCCTAAACTCAAATTCACTTTTTATATGACCAAATTAAACCAAATCCAAGCTCAATTGGTCCATGATTTGAGCTCAATTTTGATTTGGGTCAAAACCCCAATTTTGGCCATATGACCTAATTTTATCAAATTGAACCTATAGCCTCGTCAATTGGCCCCAATTAATGTTTAAAAATCTTCATAACATTCTTATACATCAAAATAAATTATTAATTATCCTTTGTGAAGCCTCATATCCATTTGATTTTGGTCTAAATCCAAAATTCCCAAATTTAGCCCCAATTTGGCCAAGTCCCCAAATTTCACCCAATTGATTGCCTTAACCTCAAAATTGGCATCCAATTCATGTTGTAAATTCTTCATGAGGTACCTATTGACCATTTAAAATAATCAATTTGGACTTAGCCTAAGGTTAACCCAAGCTAGACCCAAGCCTAGCCCAACATAACCCAATTTGATTAAGATTCAAAATTCCCTCAAATTTACCCTTCAATTGAACTCAAACCCACTCCCATCCTTAAACAAAGTTGTTCCTTATGATCATTTACACCAAATTCAACAATTAATTGGGCCAATTGACATGGCTAACCTAGCCCAAACCCAATTTTTGGTCATTTGCACCCACTTGGACCCATGCACTAAATGTGACCTAACCACCCTAAAGTCACCAAATTAACTCCACCACAGCCATTAGTTGGACTTAGTGACCAGTCCAAACACCATGAAACCACCTAAATCAAGCCATGGACCAAAGGTTCCCCAAATCAAGGGATATTATTTCCAAAAATGCATGTGCTTAAGATATCTTTGCCAAATCAAAGCACAATTGCATTAAATTGTTGTGATGGATTCCTCTGGATTCCTTGAGCTCCTAGCCACCTCCCCCTGGCCGGCCGGCCAGCCTAGTGACCGGAAAATCTCAAAACTGAGAGCCACCCCCATGACACCTCAGCCAAATCAAACCTAGATGTCAGCTCATCCAAATCAAACTATGGAGCTCCTCTGCCCTCCACCTAAGCACCACTTTACACCTCCTAATTGGCCATGACAGCCACCATAATTCCATTTTTATAAAAGGCCACCTCCATGGTCGTTAAACTAAGTGCTGAAATTTCCTTAGTGAGGCCTCTCCAAAATTCACACAGAGCTTTCTTAAGATCCCCTTAGTTCATTCCAACCATTTTACCTCACCAATTCCCACTGCCGGAGCTCAATTTTGAGCTTGGAACCTTGCCAGAAACCAAGATAGAACCCAATACACCTCCACACTCCACGAAACTTCAATTGCTTGTGCCCACACCATCACAACAGCAAGAGAAGACAAAGCCCCATCAAATTTTCTCTGAAATAGCCTCCATCATAGCTCCAGACCAACACCTGAAATCGAGCTTGGTCGAATTCATACATAGGCCTTACACAAAGACCAGAGACTCAATCCCCAGCCTTCTTGGACCCCAACAAACCTGCCGAGCACCTCTGATTGAAGCCTCCCTTCTCAGAGCAAAGGTATAAAACTTCTCCTCCTCCCGAGCTTATTTTGATTCTCCATTTACTTAGGCTTCATTTCATGGTACATTAACCGTATGGATGTGTTCGTCTCACTTAGACGAGTCCATAGGATCAAACTCGAAGTGATTTGGTTGAGTCTAGGCTGAGATCTTAGGGTTTTAGTGTGGATGGTCACGGAATCATTCTATCGGGGACGATGACGGGGAGCCGTTTGATCAAGCTTGTATCAAATGGAAGGAGGAGATCGAGTCAGACAGCGCTTCAGGACATAAACAGCGGGCCGAGTCAGCAATCTACGTGGACGGCGACGTCCAACCAAAGTGCGTCACGCATTCCTTCGGAGCCGTCATGGGTTGAGGTGGCACGCGCGGTTTAAATAGATAAATAGGGATTTTTCTATTTATTTAAATACCCTTAAACTTATAAAATCTATAACTTTGTGTAGAAAAATCACAAAAATAAAATAAAAATACCCTCTTGCTCAATGAACAAATGAGATAATGTGAAATAAATTTCAAGTCCATTTGATGCATAAAATATTTTTAATTAATTAAACACTGTTTAGGATCATTTGATTCTCCATGCATATTGATACATCTCCTTGGCTTGAAATTTTGGCATGTTGTAGCCTCTATCAAGGAAAACATCCTTTTATTTTTCTAAAGTCAGATGAGGTTCCTATAAAGAGAGTCATATTTTTTAAGATCTTGCATATTATTTCTTTAAAATAATCATGAAAATTAGCATATTGATTAGAATATTCTAACAAAAATTTTTAAGGTCCACTATGACTAGAGAAGCTTTTGGAAATAATTTCATGGGTCAAGTCATTTAAAATACACTTAAATTTTACAAACACTAAATCACTAAAATAATTAATTTTGAAAAATATAAACATTTAAATAACTTGATTTTTTATCTTCACTATGATTTATGATTCAGATAACTCATTATAAAAATTTCAAATAATATTGAGTTCATTTGATAACTTGAGTTTATTTATAGAGATAAATATCACTTTTGACACTTAAATAATTTTTAAAAAATTTAAATATAACTCAAAAAATTATGAAATTTAGTTTTTTGAGTTCTTTGTGATCAGGGATAATTTATAAAAAAAAATAATATTTAGGATAAAAACTTAATTTTTAACCTATTTTAAATATTTAAATAATTAAAAATTCATAAAAATCACAAAAATAATAAAACTCATGGAAATGTTCTAAATTGCTTCCTATATACTTAAAAAAAATTAGAGTATTTTTCCTGATTTTCTAAATAAAGATATTGAATTTCAAAGCTTAAAAATAATTTTTTAAAAGCTAAAAATGAGTTTTCACTAAAATAATTCCAATAAATCAAAGAAAAATTAGAAAATTATAAAATTTGCTTCTTTGAGTTCTCTAACCTTAGGGAGTTTTTTCAAAAAATACAAAACCTAATTTTAACCATTTAAAGTATTTTATTTTTATTAAATAGCCTAGAATTTAAAATAATACTAATAAATCACAGAAAATTCAAACAATTATGAAATTTGGTTTAAAGGTTTTTCTATTTTAGGTCTAACTCTAGTTAAAATTTCAAGGGATTATAATTTACCTTGGTCAAGTTAGGAATTTTCTTTGAAAAATCCTATTTTTGCATGAAAATAATTATATAAATTAAATTAAATTTTGAAAAATCACACTTTTTCCTCTGATGTCTTAATTGGCCCACGAATGAGGTAAGATAAAAGTTTCAAAGTCATTTGAATTAAATTTGACAAATTATGAAGTGTTAGAGCCTTAGGGGCAAATGTGTAATTTTGGAAATTTAGCCTTAATTAACATTTAGGCTTAATTTCAGGAGGGAAATGGGTAACCTCTGATCCTAATAGGAGGGAAATGGGTAACCTTTGATCCTAATCAATTTATTTGATGCTTGAAACACACAGGGTTAATTGGTAGAAACCAATTTCACTTTCCTCATTAAAAAGATAAAATAAATTTCTAAATCATTAAAAATTTGGAAGTTTATTAAAATTAAATGTCCCTGGACTTAGGGGTATGAATCTTGAAGTCAATAATTAATCAATTTAATACCCCTATCTTGATAAAATCTAAATCATGAATCATGAACACTTAAAGCTTAACCCTTTTCAAAACTAATTAAGACACTCACCTAGGTCTTAAGGGCTCAGTGGTGACTTATGCTAAATCAAAATTGACTAAATGAGGATTAGAGAAATAAACATAATTAAATCAAACATCCTTGAAACACCACTAAGCCCAATTAGGATTAAAAATTTGGCTAAGTGTTCCGACAACACTAACTTCCCCTTCAAGGGTCTTCACCCACATAATTCTTAAATTGAATCACAAGAGATAATTAACATATTTTAAGGGATACTTGAGACATCATTGTTCACTGAGCATTAAGGGTATTTACAGGATAAATTATCAAGCAACATAATAAGTTTAAAAAGAACTCGGGACTTTCCACCGGGCAGCCAGAGAGTAGCACAGACCTGCTCCTTTCTCTAGATCAGTTGGATACCTCGGAGATCTACTAAACTTAATATGTTTTGCTTGACAACATCATCCTTAATTAAACTCTAAAGAACCCACCAAAATACAACATAGAGTTAGGAAAACCACCAGAACTTTACTTTTACTGCTCTTTATAAATGCCCTCACATGCATTTTTAAGTTTCAGGTGGTGGAACGAGAAGACTCGCCAGGTACACTTTTACAGTTTATAGTACCGTCTTTCTTGTGCCTTTTCCATACATGCTTTATACTTACGTTGTTTCTTTTTATACTTGAATTTACCTACATGTATGAAAACAACATAAACTTGCATGTTAACCATAACCATAACCAAAACCAAAATTAAAATCAACCAAGATAAAACTAACCGCCACAACATTCATAATATAAAACAACTCAAAATTTAATCACAAACATCACACAAAACTACAACTTCAACTAAATTAAGACATCTCTACTGGATGATCAGGAATCCTTCGGAGGAGGTAACCTACGATTGCTAACGAGGCTTCTTACGGTTTAAATGAAATTATGGAATTCATTAAGTTGAGTTTAGTAAGTTCATTTGAACTAAGTGAATCCAATAAAAAATAGTGGTGCCGAAATGAGGGAACCATAGGATCCTAACCGGTGTCGCTCTAATCAACTTTAATATACCCTCATAAAATTTAAAGAACTTCAACCATAGGGTCACCTGATTTGACATTATAACTTGACACATTAGATAACTCAAACTCGTCGCGGCAGGGAACTTGGAGCTAGCATGGTGGGTAGCATGGCCATCTTCAACAGCAAAACCTGTCTTCCCCAGCTAAACCGATCTTCCTTCCTTAGATTTAACAATAAAGCCATAGGACTTCAAGGTTGCTTGCTTATGCAACGTAAATCCTCACCTTATCTTTAGGCCTTTGTATAGCCCTGTTATATAATATAAGCCCTAACTCGTCTTAGGATTCCGAGGTTGTCGTTTGTCATGACCTAAATCTTCACATCTTCCAGGCTATTTGTGTGATCATTTCACACGAATGTAAGCCCTAACTAATAAAATTGGCAGGATGAAACATCTAAATATTTCTACTTAAATCTGAAGCCAAACATTAGGATAGCTTGAGAAGTCACCGAGGTTCGCCTCTGGATCCCTGACATCCCCTAGTTCTTCCTCCTCTGGATTCTACAATAAAATGTTCCAAATTTGAACCAATCCCCTTTCACACCTCTAAGTCTGATTTCATTGAAAAGTCCCATCCTTTGAAACTCCTTGAAGATAATATTTCTTGATTTTTATTTAGAGTCTTCTTAGATGATTTCGGTCATTTAAGATGTAATTAACTATAGGGGCTTGCCCTTATAGGAAGCATGTCCGAACCCAGCTTAATATTAACCCTATTTTATTCTTTATATTAAATATGAGAATTTATCGGCAAATGCAAAGGTTTCGCAGACCAAACGGACGTCATAATTTCCTTAATTTATTTGATCGAGCCTCATCCTCAAGTCTTGTGTTTATCCTTCGGGATAGATACATGATTTGAGGTACAGTGCTCTTTCATTTTAAACTACGAAAAATATGGGGTCAGCTTGATTTCATACTTCAACGTCCTTCCGAAGCGGTCGACGGGATTTTGATTCCAACGACCGATAGCTTCTTACGGGCAACTCCCCACAAACCCCCGAAATAGTGCCGATAACATTACTTGCAATATTAGACTCATTTATTTAAATAACTGAGGATATGAGATCGATCCGGTCTTGTATTTTTTAAAATCCAAAATACTATTTTTTCAAAATTATATATATTAAATTAAATTAAAACTGATGTTGGGATATCCATCCTAGCAGCCGACAACTTCACAACTCCCAACTTTTTAGTGCTAACATGATGTAATTTTTAATTTTAATGAAGTGTGCCTAAAGGTTTTTAAATTATTAAAAGAAAAATTAGTCACTACACCAATTATTTTTTCACCAGATTGGAAAAAAACCTTTTGATGTAATGTACAATGCTAGTGATTATGCTATTGGAGCTGTTTTAGGACAAAAACATGATAAGATTTTCAAAGTTATCTACTATGTTAGTAGAACTCTTAATGAAACTTAAAATAACTATACCACAACTGAGAAATAGTTATTAGCAGTAATATATGCTTTTGATAAATTTAGATCATACTTGATTGAAACTAAATGTATAGCGCATACAGATCATTCTGTTATTAAGTATTTAATGAAAAAAAGAATGTAAAACCAAATTCGATAAGATGGATTCTTATTTTGCAAGAATTTAACTTTAAAATAATAGATATGAAAGGAATTGAGAATCAAATTACTGATCATTTTTCCAGGCTTGAGTTAGAAAAGTCATTCTATTTTGAAAAAAAAATTACAGAACATTTTTCGGATGAAACTTTGTTCAATATTAATGAGTGGTGTGTTCCATGATATGCCAACATTGCGAACTTCATTGTTAGTGATATTATATGCTATGAAATGACTTACCAACATAAGAGAAAATTTATATCTGAAGCTAAGTCTTATTTTTGGGATGACCCATTTTTATATAAACAGGGAAAGGATCTTATTATTCGACGATGTGTGCCTTTAGAAGAAACTTATAAAATTATCCAAAAATGTCACAATTCTGATTTTGGGGGATATTTTGGTGTTAATAAAACAACATACAAAATTTAACAATCTGAATTTTATTGGCCTACAATCTTTAGAGATGTTAATACTTATATCAAAACTTGTGATTGATTTCAACAAGTAGATAATATTTTTAGGAGGAATGAGATGCCTCTCAATTATGTGTTAGAAGTTGAGATATTTGATACTTGTGGATTAGATTTCATAGGACCATTTCTACCATCTTTCAGAAATTTATATATAGTGTTAGCAATAGATTATGTATCCAAATGGATAGAAGTTGTTGCTTTAGCTCGATGTGATGCTCGTAGTATTTCAAAGTTTTCAAGAATGAATATATTTTTTAGAGTTGGGATGCTGTGAGTAATCATAATTGACGGGGGAAGTCATTTTAGAAATGCAATAATGGAGAAATTATTAAAGAAATATCATATTAATCATAGAATTGCTACTACTTATCATCCTCAGACAAGTGGTTTGGTTGAATTACCCAATCGTGAAATTAAAAGAATATTGGAAAAATCTGTTAATCCAACTAAAATGAATTGGTCAGTTAAACTTGATTATACTTTGTGGGCTTATAGAATTGCATACAGAACTCCTATAGGAATGTCCCCATACAGACTAATATTTTGGATAGCGTGTCACTTACCTGTTGAACTTGAGCATAAAGCATATTGGGCTATAAAATAATTTAATTACAGTTTGAAAGATGCTGGCGAGAAAAGATTATTGCAATTAAATGAGCTTGAAGAGATAAAAAATGAATCTTTTGAAATTGCTAAGATTTACAAAGAAGAGATGAAGAAGTGGCATGATCAGAGGATTCTTACTAAAAACTTTCAGCCATGGCAACAAGTTTTGCTTTACAATGCATGGTTAAGTTTATTTTCAAACAAACTTAAGTCCAGGTGGATGGCCCTTTTTTTGTGATGAAAGTTTATCCCTGGGGAGTTGTGGATATTAAAGATCTTAAAACTGATAAAATATTCAAAGTAAATGGTCACAGGCTGAAATCCTACTTTTTAGGTGACCAACTTAAATTAAATGATTTTCTGATGTTGGGTCAACTAGAATAAGCATTGGTTACGTCAGGCTGACGACATTAAACCAAGCGCTCTGTGGGAGGCACCCCATAGTTATCTGTGTGTTTGTTATTATTGTTATGTTGTTGTGTGTGAATTAGAAAATTCTGGTAGTATTTTGACCATATAATGAGTTAGTGATTATTCTAAGACCATAAAAGATGACTTAGACATGTTAGAACAAATGTTTGGACGTTAAGTTGACATGTGCTAAATTGAGCACTCGCGCTTAAGCGCAATAGTTAAAAAAACATATGCAATTTTGGTTTCTAGAAGTTCTATCCTCAAATTGGTTGGCTTGAATGTGTAAGAGTAGTTCTAAGATGTGCCTAGGAGTTATGGGAGAGGTTTAGAGCCTATAAATAGAGAGGTATAAGTAGAAATCTCACCACACCTTCATTTAACCCTTAAATTCTAAGTGAAAAAGAGAGAATTTTGAAAAATAACTTCTTGGGAGAATGATTTGAAAAATAAGGAGGAAGTAATGAGAAAGAATTTTATTAGTCAGAGTGCGTAAGAGATGTATAATAGCTTTCTAGCTATTAATATTGAAGAAATAGCGGAGAAAATCACGAGGATTAAGGCTAACGTGGCTTCAATTGAAGCGAAAGTGATGGAAGTTAACACACTTCTGGATCATTTGGGATGGCAACTAAAGATATAGTTTAACCATACCAATTTTATAGAAGAAGCAGATTAGGCTATGTATCTGAAGAACAAGTGGATTGAAGAATATTCAACCAATGTTATTAAGCATCTCCCGTTCTTTCAGATATACATACCAAATGTTGAAGGAGATACTAACAATAGGCCAGATTTTGTTCCATCAACTAGAGAGTGGAATTAAGTTTGTGATTTTGTGTTTATGTGTTTAGTTTTTTCTTTTGTTAAGTGTGTTTAATTTAATGTTATGAAATTCTAGTTCTGTGTTAGGAATTTTCTCCTCCAAGATTATTTGGATTGAGAATTATGTATTCAAAAGTGTTTGTAATCGTTTATGAATTAAAATAAGTGTTTTGTTTGTGTAAAATTTTGTGTTATTTAGTGTTGAATTGAATTAGCCAAGATTGGTGAAACTTGAGTAAGAGAAGAGATAAAAGGAAGAAAATAGTATATACAATGTTTTGAGACCATAAATGGTTGGTTGACTTAGGCTAGGAGTGCATTTCACTTAAATGGAAAAAATCAACATTTGTACACTGGCGCCTAAGCACCCAAACCCACGCTTAAGTGTTGTCTAAACAGATAGACTGGCACCTAAGCGCCGAACCCTTCATTTTTACGTGTCGGTTCACGAAAATTGGTTCGCAAATGGTTTAAAGTGTATTGTTTGTCCGAAAAACTCCATTTTTTTCCTTTGCTTGCCTTCTTCCTTGATTTTTCATGATTTCTAGGCTAGGGCATCACCTATTTTGAATATTTCTTGGTGGATTCAAGCAGAAATTGTTAGATTTAATTTTCTTGAGAAAATGACACCGAGAATGAAAAGAAGCAAGGGCAAAGCTCTGTGCAATTCGAGTAAATTTGTTAATTCGAAAGCTCAGGACAAGTATAGTGATGCACTGTATACAAGAAAACTGATTCCTGAGTGATGTTTTAAAAGTTCAGGAGGAGATGTTGAAGAGTTAATTGTTAGCCACTAGTGGGAGTGATTCTGTTATTTTGTAGTCGTGATTTCGGTTGTACGAGAATTCTATGCTAATCTCTCGGAGGTTGATGAAGGAGTCATAGTAAGGGGGAAAATAGTACCATTTTTTCCTGAGGTAATTAATCAGTTTTATCATTTGTCTCCTAGTACTTTGTGTTTTTGTGTAAACTATAGTCCTACTGGGGAGGAGCTAGATAATATTATATCATCTTTAACTGCTGGGAGAGGATTGCGGAAGATTACGAATGAAAGAAGAGTAAATTTTTCTGCCTTGAAATTGGATGTTAATGCAAAGGCATGACATTATTTTATTTTTGCTCGTCTACTACCTACAAATCATTTGAGTAAAGTGACTCGAGAGAGAGCAACTTTGAACTAATGTATTCAACAGTCCAAGCTTATTGATATTGAAGGATTGATTTATGAAGTTATTATCAATTCTGCAATCGCTGCTACTACTGCAGGTTCGGGATTTGCATCCTTGATCATTTTGTTATGTGAGAAGGCTGGTGTTATATATGATAGCTGGGAGGAGATCTTAAATCCATTGAAGCCTATTATCAGTGTTAATGTGAAGACTTATTCACATCATTCTATTTTTTGTTGGAAGGGTGGATTCTCTAGTAGTTCTGTTACCTCTATTTCATGAGCCTCTACTTCACATGCTTCTACGTCAAGGGGTCAGACTTCTGGTTCTGAGTCTCAGACTAAGTTATTACAAAGGATTTTAGATAATGTCAATCACACTATGGATAAGGAATTAAACTTAGAGCATTTTACAGAGTATATGGATGGGTATATGGGAAGAAGAAATGCTTATGAGGAGGAATACAACAAAGCTATGGAGCACCTTAATAGAGGTAACTGAGATGTAGTATTTCCTCAGTACCCTAGAAATCCACCATATGAGTCTACAACTACTTGGTGTAGTGATGATGGTGATGAGGAAGATGATGCTTAGTTAGATTTGTCGTTTTTTTTTTTTCTATTTTATGTTGTTTTCTATTTATGTGTTATTATGAACTATGGATGGTGCAGGTATTCTGTACTTTTTTGCTGAGTTCAGTTGAGAGTATTGAGACTACTATTTTTGGTATGTTGTGTTTTGTTTAGTACACTTATTGTGATGTATTTGTATTTGAGAGTTGTTTGAATGTTTTAATGGTAGTAATAATTGTGTTGTTTTCTGTAATTAGTTAGTGTTTGTTAAACTTAATCCTAGAATCTTAGAAAGATGTAGAACTTAGCTAACTTGTTACTTTAAGCTGCATGTTTAAAATTTTCAATTTACTACCAGCTAATTTTCTTTATGTTGCAGTCATGTTTGTTTGCTAGTATGTTTTTTTGTTTTTCAGTTATACTCCGCTGCATAGAAGTCTTATGAATCTCTGAAGTCAAAATAAATAAAAAAAATTGATCAAATTAAATTTTTACTCCCATTTTAATTTTTGTATTTGCATATTTAGGATATGAAAATTCCTGCAAGCATGTCATAGTTAGTTTTCTTTCCTGCTTATTTATATATGATGCTAAATGTTTTATTTCTATTAGGGGGGTGAAAAATTTAAAAAAACTTAAAAGTTTATTTGTTCTCAAATGTATTTCAAATAAATTTTATTTTGATTTGAAAAATGATTATGTATTTGAAGTTATATTAGGGAAGTAAAATTTTAATTTTAGAAATGAGTAAGATAATTTAGTTAAAATTTACAGTAATGAAGAAAAACTTGAAGTTAAAAATTTTTAGTGTGGAAAATGCTAAATATAGTGTAACCATCTTTAGTAAAAAAATTTTATTTTTGAAAAATTTAGAAATTTAGACCTTTATTTTCAAAACTTAAATTTCTTTTATTGAAATTAATTTTCAAAACTACTATTATGTTTTCTTAAGTAAAGGAAAATTATCAACTCTTTGCTTTAGAAAAAGAAGAGTGGAATTCAAAACCATTAAAGGCCTATCCAGATATAGTAATTCTTGCCTGAAAAAGAAAAAGAAAAAGAAAAAAAGAAAAGAAAAGAGAGGAGAAGCTTGAGGATTAGTGTCTAATCAAAAATTGGTTCCACATCTGGTCTTTTTAAAGTATAAGACTTGAGAAACTCTTAAGCTTAAGGATATAATATAGTAAATAAAGTTATACTTAATAAAAATTTTTAAGTGGAGAAAATAAAATGCCTTAATTCAATATTTGTAAAATCTACAATATTTCTGAATTAGATAGGAACTCCTATTTTCATATTTCTTAAAATTTAAAATTTCTAAACTTATGGTTGATTTCATTTACTAATGTTTTTTCTAAATTGTACTACTATATTTTTTAATCTAAATTTTGGTAAATCCCAAAGAAACTCATGTATATTATCTACTTATGTTGGTTTTTAAAGATTGAAAAGTCACTTGAGGACAAGTAACATCTTAAGTTTAGGGGATTTTGATACACCTAAAATATATAGTGTTTTTATACGCATTTTTATACCTATCTTTTGAGATATTGCGCTTTAATGAAAGGTATTTGTGTATTTTTCTTGCAGGTACAATCAAATGGATGAAAATGCTAAAAGAAGTGGAAAAGGGTCAAATTTGGAGCAAAAATGAAGAAATGTGGTGCCCAGGATTGGCGTCTAAGTGCCAGATGATCAACGCCTAAGCACCAAGTATCTCGTGCTTAAGCGCCAAAGTTAGTTACTTGAAAAAATTTTTAATTAGAGCAGAATTTTGAAGAGGTGTTTGAAGCAACCCTTGATAAAAACATGGGCAATATCCAATGGACACAAAAATTCATTTAATTGGCTTAAGAGGAGGCAACTTCAAGAAGATTCATTGAATGGAGACACCTTTTTGAAGAGATATCAAGACACCCCTTGGATTTTTATAAGAAAAGACTTAGATTTTCAAAGAGAGGGGGCCAACAACCATCCACTAAAGTTTACCACTATCGCCGCCCATCGTCGTCGCTGCCACCGGCCACCTTTATTTTATTTTATTTTATTTTGAGTATTAGTTTGTATTGTGAGACACGAAAGAGAATTCAAAAGAACTTCAAGACATTTGGTGGATAGAATTTGAGATAAGTGTTTATCTTTGTGACTACACTTGGTTTTTATTTTAGATTTCTTATTTTTGTGCTTAATTTCTACTTTTAAACTCATGTGTAGTTGTATTTTCTCCATAAATTCTGAGTAGTTTCTTTATCTTTTTCCTTAAAATAATAAGTGATTAAATGTTTAAAAGAATTTATGTGAAGTATCAATCTTCAATGTTGAAAGAAGTTGTGATGATTTAAGACCTTTCACTTCATTTACTTCTTGATTTGGTCAATTAAGCTGTTAAAAATTGTTGTGAGAACATGTAAGATCCGAGATGGTATTGTCTCAGTCAACAAATGGTTAGAATCACATATTGATTTCATGAATGAGAATGTAGTTCATGGGATTGAGTGTAAATAAATAAGGAAGTATATTTTCGAGGGTGTAGAATTAGAGGACTTTAGAGTGACAGGCTAAAGCCCTCAATTTGATTTATATTTTTAGGTTTTGATACGAGATGTTAGCCCCCAGGTGGAGGGAAAAGAGAGAATTCTAGAGTGAGAGCTAGTATCTTTCCTGCCTAGCCGGTCTTCAAGACAATTAAAACTATAAATTAGTCAATGTTCTTTATAGCATCTCTAGTAAGGGTAAAGAATATTACTGCTCCTATTTGGCACAACTTATTTAGCATACTTCTACAACTGAATTCCTATATTTATCACTGATTCATAATAAGGAAAATGATATTTTACTTATATTGCCTTCATCTTGCAAGAATTTTAATTAAGTTATTTAGTTGCTCACTTTATTTTCAATTATCAAAAATCACAAAAAGAAACGAACTTTCATTTATATTATATCATCTTAAGTTTGAGTAAGAATATATATAGTTAAGTATTTTGCTATTTAAATCCAATCCTCCGTGTGGGTTCGATATTCAGGACTTAATCAGAAAGTTCTATATTACTTGATAACATACGTATACTTGCGTAGTATCCCATATTGAAATATTATAACAACATTCTTATTTGCTTCATAATGAAAAATTTACTTAGCCTTTGCTTTGGATCAAGCTTTTGGCGTTGCTGTAAATTTAAAATAACTATTAAAGAAATTAATCATATAATCGCATACATCGCATTTGACATCTATCTATATAGAATGTCAGGATCATCTGTCAGCAAGGCTAAGCCGTCATCGGGTGTTTTCACGCTCATAAAAAAATGTCACGAGTAGTGTCACGGTACAGGCCAGGAGGCATGGTCATGCCGCCCCAAGAGTGTCACAGCCCAAAGAAAGCTATGACTGTCATGTTTGCTTCGATCGTGGTCATGCCAAGGGCAGAGCTTGGTCACACCTATTTCAGAAATGGTCACCATAAGCCCTCGCATCTGGAGTGCAAGTCAAAGTAGTTTTATGGCTATTCAAATCAGAAGAGGCTCAATGGAGTATGGTCATGAAGCACTAAAATAGGCATTGATTATGCCCATATTGGAATTATTGTCACCCAATGTTCAGCACACCCGGGTAGGGGTGAATTGGTACCGATCCTGATTTTGTCCTCGAGGCATGTACCAAGCGGTCTCGAATGGATGTCTTGGACTTACGAAAGAGTGAACGTAATCTCATGGTATTAATATGGACATCACACACATACAACATCAAAAAATGATGCCAACACACTTCTGTAATTTCTATTTTTCTTTTAAATAATAATAACAATAAAAGGATTCAAATTATTGCTTGGAATACAATTACAAAGTCAACATAATGGTGGTCTTGGTATCCCTACTTTAGATAATATTAATATTTTGTGTAAGGCCAAAAATGTTTTGAAACGATAATGAATGCACCTATTTCTCCAGGTGGATTTTTAATCATTATGACTCCATGAAATAATTCTTGTGTTTCTTCTACTTTCTTTTGGAAAGATTTTGTTAAAATTACCTGCAATCTAAGGATTTATTTAATTCTAAGAAAGTTATAATAGTTATATTTTTTTATGGTTCTTGGTTTAATGGTTTATCTTTTAAACAATATTATGATGATATTATTTTTACTTAGTTTAATCTTCTTCATTATATCTTACTCAAAGATGTTATTATTTATGGTGGATGAAACCTTTCTAATTTTAATAGTGTTACAAATTATTGTCTTTTTTCTCTTAACAACATTCCTATTGTTTATGGTGATGCTTGTCTTTAGAATCAGAAAAATTGTTATTCACAAAAGATTATTATTTTTGTTTTTATAATTCTTTTCCATCTGCTGGTTAGTTTATACTAGTTTGATATAAAGGAAATTTTATTAAGTTTGTCTATCACACTTGGAAAATTATTCATAAAGGAGATACTTGTGACATTCTTTCTCCAAGAGGGATGAATTTTAATAATATGAGTGTTATATGTGGTACTTGTTTGGAGTCTCATGACCATCATTTTTTTGAATGTTATTTCTTCGATTCACTTCTTAATAATTGTGTGCTTAATGAAAATTTTTTGTTGCTCCTATCAAAATTTTTATAAGTTTTATACTTTTTTTGATATTATATCTTACAAGTTTCATTAAAGATTTCATCTTTTGCATGTGGAAGTTGCCATTTTTTATATTTAGTTTGAGAGAAATTCTAAATTTTTTTTAAAAAAATCATGTGATTACAAGAAATTAGCAGATTAGCTTCAGACTCAATTTCAATGTAAAATTAGCATCTTGTTTGCATTTGTTGATCATTATTCATTGTTTTAAGATTGAAAGTTTCAATGCAAAAGAGTTGCACCAAGCCGTCAATGTTGATTCGACAATGTAGCATCGAATTACCATCTGTATTGTTTTGACACTAAATTTACTTATTAGTGTCTGAATATCGGACCCTAATTGCTATGCCTAAAGAATTTATGCACGCATAGCATCTGTATAGCTTCAGAATTTTCTGATGCTATTAAGTTTCTTAATAACATCAAAATATTTTGACGCTATTTCGAATGCAAAAGTCATAAAAAGGCCCCCTCCCAACTCAAACTTCATTTCGTTAAAATTTCTTCTTTGTGCAGTGCGAGCAGGGAAATTGACTACTCTTAGATGAATTTGATGAAATTTGATGATTTTGGTCACTTTGAGTGACTTCAAGAACATTTCCACAGTCCAAATCATGTATCTCGCACAGTGAACCCCTTCTCTAAGCTTTTGATAAGTTTTCTCTTGAAATTTTGGGTATTTAAGTTTTTATTTTATGTATATTTTTTCTTTAGGTGTTAGATCTGTAATGCATATATTTGATTATATTATTATGTGAAAATTCTTTTTTTTTAATTTTTTAAATTTAAAGTTTAGGTGTTAGATGAATAAATACATAGGACTTCTGTGACATGCATGCATATTTTGAAAAAACAAGGATGTATTAGAGATGTAAATAGGTTAAAATTTTGTAGCACGCATTTATATTTAAAAAAATGTGTAGAAGCTATGTTGATTAAGAGCCCATTTAGGGCAGCTTATTTAGGTGCGGTAGTGTTTTGAAAACACCAAAGCAGTGTTTGCAAGAAGTGTTCGGTCAGCTTATTCATGTCACACTGCGTTCATGTCCAGGTATTTCTTAAGTGCATTAGATGCGGGTGAAGACCCGTGTCCCGCATTCAGCTTGTATCGTTGCCTTAGATACCCCTGATCTCCCTCGCGCTCTCCCACCCTAGATTCGTCACCCTAGAGGAGATCAAACCGTGTTCCTTTTGATTTTTTTTCTGACTCTTAAGGTATGATTTCCCTCACCGTCAATTCGTAAGGTATGCTTTCCCTAGAGCGATCGAATGTCATTAGGTGTGAATGGTTCTTTCTAGACTTGGCGATCGAACGTCGTTGTTCCTTTTTTTTCTTCCTTGATCGAAGAGCAAGGATTTTCATATTCTTCATTTTATTTTCAACTCAAACAATACGAATGATTTTTTTTGGTTGCCCTAGAATTTTTTTCGTTTTTTACTGGGCATGAAGAAAAGTGTGGAGAATAGATTTCTTATATTGGGCCTGAATTTCGTTTCGATTTTTGCTGCTCGTTTCGATTTTTGCTGGTTGTTGCATGCCCGAAGAATAATGATTTTCTTCTTCTTCTTTTTTTTTCAGTTCGAAGGGCAGGGTTTTTTTCGGGGGTGGGGGATTGTTTTTTGGGTTCTTCTTGGGGGAATGAAATGCTTAAGAGTTGTCTATGAGCTGCTATTAATTCCTGTTTTTCAAGTTTACGAGTTGCTGTTTATAGGCTGCAATTAATTCTTATTTATAGGAAATATAGGTATGAGCTTGGTTCATGAAAATGTTGTTATTAATTTCTGTTTATGATTTGCATATCTATGTATTCATTGTAATCCCCATTAGTGGCAAATGCAATCGTCCTTGGTGTGGAATATGCCTTTGATGCAAGCTACGGAAATTGATTTGGTTATTTGTAAAATGTATGACCAAAGGAGACATGTAAATACATCTTTCTTTGCTTCATTCAAATAAGCAAATCTTGATTTGGTTATAAATTCAAGATTGTGGCTTGGTTCATGAAAATGCATCTCAAATCATTACGATATTGATTATTGTCCTATGATAGCTTAATAGCTTGTAATTCTAATGTTTCAAACCTATATCTACCTTGTCATTGAGAGGATTCCATACTCTTATCTTTTGTTTTATGTTAAGAATGGCAATGGTTATAGCATTGGGGAATTAAGTATATACAAAATGATAATGTTTAAGAATGGCAATGGTTATGTAATAGTGGAAATGTTTTATGTTGCAACCGCTGGTTTCAATGGCATTGGCTATACAATTGTTGAGATGTTTTATACTCAAGTGTGGTATAAAGTTGTTTTAACATACTCGAATCATTCCAATTGAGATATGCTAATGTCTGCTTGGTCTTTCCGATACAGGGATCTGAATTTATTGGTTTTACCTGCCGTTGGTTTATTGTTCATATGCATAAGCGATACTTTTTGTCTTTATATTAGGCTTTCAAATGGCATTTATGCAGCTTTCTAGTTTTATGTGAAGCATTTTTAACACTTTTATAGTTGCCAAAATGCGAATTAGAAGAGAAAAATTGGCATTCAGTTTTTAGCATACTTGAAAAGGGAGGAAGAAAGAAAACATGTTCTATTTTTATTTGTTAGTTGAGGAACTTTTATTATCACCAAAGGGAGAAAAGGGAGGAAGAATTGCATGTTGTAGTGTTCTCCCTTAAGATTTATAGTTATGTAACCTTACACATTTGCATAATAAACCATGTTCGATGCCTTACTATGGATGTAGGTTTTTGACCTAACCACATAATTCTTATGTGTCCTCATATATTTTTTTTTGTGCAAATAACTACACTGTTGCTTGTATTGGTGGAAAATCCTTTGAATGTTGTGTCAATGTGATTACTTATAGATTGTTGTTGTTGTTGGCTTGTTGTTGTTGTTTGCTTGTTTTGGTGTTGTCTTGAGATTCATAATTATGAGCTTTGTTCTTGTGCTGGTGCAATTATTTCTTCAACTATTTTCTTATGCATGTTGAGTTACAATATGAATTTCTTTATGCAATATGAAATTATTCATATAGTTTCACCATGGCTAAGACAAATGAAGGTTGTCCGCCAGCGATGTGGGATAAGTAAGTTACAAATATTTTATGCAATATTTGTATCACTGAGATTGAGATCAGGAATAGGACAACCACATATTTCAACAAGGAACGTTGGAAAAATATAGCTAAAAGGTTTAAAGAACTGACTGGAAGGAATTATGACAGGCTGAAGTTTAAAAATAGATGCGATTAATTGAAGAAGTGGAAAATTTGGAAGGAACTGAAACGTGGATCCATTGAATTGGTCTGGGATCCCATTAAACAGAAAATTGATGCTCCAGATGAATGGTGGGCTGATAAATTAGAGGTAAAATTATCATTATCATTTTTTTTATTAAAAATATTTCGGATTTAACCAATTGTCCCCCTAAACCCTCTTCTTAATGTAATGCTACAGGCAATGCCGATAGCAAAAAAATTTACAAACCGAGTGGAATCAAGCCAAATCTTGAAGATAAACTTGACATAATGTTTAAGGGGGTTGTGGCGAGGGGAAAACATGCATTCAGCCCTAGTGAAATGGGGTTTGCAGGTATACCAGATGAATTCTTGCCAAAGCCAGTGATAGCTGATGAAGAAATACATAGTGTTAACAAGAGGGAGTTGGGGGAGTCAAGCTCACAGTTGAAGAGGCCCAGGCTAGGAAGAAGGAAGAAAGAGATGGAGATTTTTGTTAAACTTCATTTAACCAACTCATACATGCTTGTGGAGCTCCACAGCCTGCTCCACTTCCTGACAGCACTATCCTTGATTTTCTTTCAACTTTGTCAACTATCCTTGAATTAGTTGCGGATAGGCGTTTTCATGCATTATGTGTGAAAAAGTTAGAGGATCCAACACGTAGGCAAATATTCATGGTGATAAAACCAGATTTGTGCATTGAGTATTTGCTTGTTCTTGTATATGGATGAGTTTTTCTATGTTTTCTTTTGTTGTATTATGAACTCCTTGAAATTATGTACTCATTTGTTATTTGGAGTTATGTTTTTTTTTAGTTGTACTTCTCAATGATTCTTGAATGCCTTTTAGTAGAGCTCTAGACATTTTTTTTGTAATTGGCTAAGTGTTCTCATTATTTATTTCTCGTTCACTCTATTGGTTAGTAATTGCTGAACTAACCGACATCTTTCTTCCTTTAGGATGGATTTGTAAGAGAATGGCATGGGTTGTAGCTATTATCATATTATTATTGGAGTATTACCGATCAAGAAACATT
>NEWO01000202.1:534802-545153 GCA_003013225.1 Phalaenopsis aphrodite
GGGGGAAAGGAAGTTTATTGTCTATTGGAGAATGTGTTCTCCTATTGATCATCAATGCTAAGCCTCGAAAAATTCAAAATTCCAACCTTGGAATCCTACATGGGTCTGAGTGATCCGACCAGCCACATAGAAACCTTTGAGTCAGTTATATGCCTTCGCAAAATCTCTGACGCACTGAAATGTCAGGTAATCTATACCACACTGAGGGATTCAGGCCTAAGGTGATTTAATGACCTCTCAACATGAATTATTACCTCCTCTAGTGAGTTCAAGAAGCTATTAATGGAACAGTTCGCTAGAGCCCAAAACTCATGTAAGGACTCACATGCTATGTAGCACTCACATGCTATGTAGCATGTCAAGTAGGGTCTAAACGAGCCATCGAGCATATGTCACTCAATTCTTGAAGGAGATGCTAGAAGTGTGGAATATGGAGCTTCGAATAGCATAGGCCACCCTAACACAGATGCTAAGGAGTACATAGTTCAAGTTCCTTCTGGGTTTACGTCAACCAAGTAATCTAGTCGAACACTTGAAGTTGACCAAAGATCATATCTTACTAGAAAAATATGTTCACCCGCGCTACCAAAGAGGTGAAAAACCTGACCACCGCTTGTAGAAAAAGTGCTAATGAGAAGATGGGTGGAGGGATAAGGATGTTACACGCCTCAAACATGAAAGAGTTCATTGATCTCATGGTGATAGTGTAGCTGACAAAAATTTCCAAAGGTAGAGTCTATCGAATGACAGATTTACTGGTGCCATGGAACACCTACTTAGTTTAAGGGTTTCAATGGGGGGGGAGTTAGTAGAATCCATTCAATATGTGTATTGTAAAGACTTCACTGATGAGAACTAGAGCCATATTCTTGAAAAAAAATAAATTCAATCAAAATCGCAAAGACCATGGTCATGATGGAGAGGAGTGCTGGCACCTTTGAAGCCTATTCAAAGAATTGATTTTGGCTGAAAAGCATTACTTCTTTGTGGTCCCAGGAGAAAAAACCCAATGGTAGGGGAAAGCGCCTGTAGAAGATGATTCAGATGAACCTGTCTGAGCAACTACCATCCATATTTTGAGGAAAGTGTATGTAATCCTGGAAGGAGACTCGGTTAGAAGGGCTGACCATAAGAGGCTGCAAATGGGGGAACTTTGTGCCACTGATTTCATTNAAACTCTAATAATATAAGTATTATATATTTATATAATATAAGTATATAATTATTATAATATATTATATTATTATTTTTATATTATAATATATAAAGGAAATGAAAGAGCGGAACCCTAACCCTCCGTTCTCACCTCTCACGCGACGCCGCGCTCTCCTCTCACGCGATCTCACGGAAGCACGAGACCGGCTACTCCTTCGCTCAAGATCGTGAAAAACTCGTCGCTCTCCCTCACGCCGCTCTCCTCTCACGGAAGCACAAGACCGTAACCAATCTTTCTCCTTCGGCTGCTCCTCTCAAGATCGAGAACCATCTTCTTCTATCAAAATCGCAAAAAGCTTCTCTCGGTGAGAACTTGTCTCTAAATCGTGAAAATCTTTGTCTCGGTGAGAGCTAGGAGTTGATTTTTTTGTGTTCGTTCTCTAATCTCTACTTCTATTTTTCTTTGATAAAAGGTATTTTTTCTCGGTGAGTCGGCGTTGGATCGACCCAGTATTCTTGCTTCGGTGTTCGTTACTTCGGTTGCTCGGTATTCTTGCTTGGTTGCTCGATATTCTTGTTTGGTTTTCTGTAATATTTTATATTTATCTTCACGTAATCAAGTTTGCCTCTTAGTTTAAATTTTTAGAAATTTTTTTCGGTTAATTTAAATTTTTTGTGTGAAACCTAGGCTTTGAAGTTTCTGATATTTCTGTATGAGGGCATGTAGGTCTTTTATGGAGTTTGATGGGGAATCTTATGGATCTTGTTGTATGTTTGGACTATGTATTTTCTAAGCGATTATCTGCGGATCTAATGGTGTTTAGCATAGATGCATTACTTTCATCTCTCATATTCTTCCCTGGCAATCTGAAGTTTCTAACAAAGAATATTTGATCTGGTGTTATGATGGTGATGCATTGATATGTGTTCATATTGACAGTTGGCTCTAATGGTTATTTTGTTGATCTGGTTATGAAACTCTGTTATATGGTTATACCTATACGGTCGGTCTTCTAGAATTTTAAACAGCCCTTGTTATCAACGAAGGGCTGCATTAGACTAATTATTGGGTTGACAGGCTTGAACCAAATTCAGAACGAATAAGTGCCTAAATTTTATATTATTCAATTTACCATATATATTGGATGTTGAACATAGCTTGAGGTAGATCCTGTGGCCCAAATTTTCAATATTTTATTTTATTGCATCAAGAAATTAGTTTTGTTGTTAGTTCAGTTATCAACTGTACATTATTTTTTTCTTCTAAGATTCACTTAGTTGGAGCTTGCACTCAAATCTTATTAGAGATGTAATTTTGTTCTTGGTGTTAGTCTATTATTAGATAACTTGCCATTTGATATGCCCCAATTATATGATAAGTTCCACAAGTTGTGCGACATGATTGGAATTACTGCATGGTGAAACACTTTCTTCTATCTTGGCTTCAAATGAGATTTTTTGTTTATATGAGCTGGTAGGTTTCAAATGGTGACTTTCGTTGATTATGAAAAAAAACATTGATTTATGAAAAAGATTGGCATGCAATGATTGCAATGCTTTATAATGTTGTGGTTCCAAATGAGATTTTTTTCTTTACAGTTGGTGACAATAATTGCAATGCTTTATGATGCAGTTCATATAAAAGTTTATTCTTTTTATTCTCCAAAACTTCTATTAGCTGATAGGGGGATGAAACAATTTATGGTACTTCTCTTTCCATATAATGCATAATTCATATGAATCCATGATACTACTTTTTTCATGTTAAACATGTAAATCTATAACAGTTTTCCTAAAAATTGATGATAGTTTGTTCGTTTTTAATGGATAGGAAGAAATTTACCTACTGCTATAACCTATTCCCGTGTAAATGCAAATATTGTTTTGATATATGGATTTATGAAGTTGCTTTGTTATAACATGTTACCTGCTGCTTTATCTTCATTCAAATTATTAGAAATATTCAAGTTGGACAGTTGAAGTGGATTAATATATCGAATACTATCATTGTCCGTTGAAAGTATAATTGATCTCTAAGGGAAATGGGGTCAGCAACTCCAATCGTGTTGAGATGGCTGGCTACTGCAGTTCTACCTTGCTGGCGGCATTGTTTTGGGTGTTAGAGAATTTCTCACTTCATTTTTTTAGATTTGGGTGTTAAATGAGAATGAAAATTGGTTTTTTTTACCATAATGCTTTGGTAGCAAAGTGTAATTTGGTAGCATGAAACTGTTGGTACATGGTACATGGTACATGGTTCTCGAATACTAAAAATGTGTGTTTGCAGCTTGGATGGTCCTCCTTATGGGCAACCGCTGCTTTGCTGAATGAGAATCTGTTAGTGAGAGATTGAACACCTGCATTGAACAATGCTTTCAATACTCCATGATTGAACACATGGTAATTTTATTTCATTTCACTGTTGGTTTGGAATTGCATGGTATAAACGACTGTCCTATGATTGAACACATGGTCAATTTCCTATGATTGAACACATGATTTTTGGTGTCATCCTACATACCTTTCTCGTATGGATGAAAAGGTGAAGTCAAGTTTAAAAGTTAAAAGGGTTGTATTTTTCATTTGATATGAAAGAGGTTATAGATATGAATGTAAATGTTTTGGAAATGTGTAGAGGTACCTTTTACATTGGCAAACACTTTGTTTGCAATTTTCTGTGGGATGTCCTAGATATGGAAGTTTGCCACCTCATTCTGGGTCGACCTTGGTAGTATGATATGGGGGCAATCTATGATTATCGTTGTAATGTTTAATCATTTGAGTGGAATGACAAACGAATTAAGTTATTGCTGACATTTTCAATTGTACAGGTGACTACATCCAGCAACAAACTATTTCAAGCATAATTTCAGGTTCTGCATTGCTCTTAAAAATGTAACTTTTTATTATTGTTATATATTTGATATTGTTTATTGTTCTGTATTTGCATTTTTTTTTTAAATTTTGGGTATTTATCTGGTTTTATTTTGGATTTGAATTGCAGGCACTTTCATAGTTAGTTTTCGATATTTTCTGTTGGAAGGAGAAAAAAGGAAGAGTTTCTTATTGATCTCTTTTTTAGAGGATGTGGAACATGGAAATCAGTGCTATTTTTGTTACTTTTAACTACTCTGTTTACTGCTATGACTTCATGAATTTCATTTATAACACAATCCTGTTCATAATTGGCCTTAGATATGCATAAATGTTTAAAGAAAAACAAAGTTAAAGATTTACGTACACACCACTCAATTTTTATATATTTGCATATTTCAATTTTATCCTACATACCATTTTCGTATGGATGAAAATGTGAGGTCAAGTTTAAAAGTTAAAAAGGTTGTATTTTTCATTTGATATGAAACAGGTTTTAGGTATGTAACTACAGAAGAATTGGGTGGTATGTTTATTGTTTGTGTACTTTAGATCTGTTCTGTTGTATTGGGGTATATACATCTTTTCTGTCGAAGGGAATTTTCTGTAATTTTATAATATTCATCTACATTTTCTCATGCAGGAGATGAAACAACAATGTGATTATAAGCTTATGAAGATTTCATGCCATTTAGTTGTAGACTCGAGATCCATTGGCATGCCACGCTCTTGCTTATGTAAATGTTGTCCCAGACCTTTCTGGTGAGTTTGTGAGTAGGTTGAGATGTTGGTGAAAATTTTAGTATTAGAAGCTTTATGTGTTATTTGGGATTTTATTTTAATGAAACAAATGATTGTTTTGCTGAGGTTTAGGGACATGAAGCTTCAGAATCCAGAAAACAAAGTTTTTACTCAAATGTTTAAGAAGAATTATTTTTTCTTATATTTTTATGCAAGATATTTTTTGCTTGAATAATTGGATGTAATGAGTAATGACAAATGTTGAATTATTTTTATTAAAGTTTGTTATTTATTTATTTTGGTTGTTTGAGAATTAATTATTAATTCTTATATATTTTATAAAAATGTATTTCAATTTTTAAAAGATAAAATGATGTATTTCAATTTTTAAATGAATATGAGAATTAATTTTTAAATTATTGTGTATTTAACAATTAAAAAAATATATACAAATTTGAAAATTTTCAAATATTTCGAACATTTCGAACATTTCAAACTTTTTGAACATTACGAATTCGAACGATTCAAACAATTCGAACAATTCGAACAAAAACGAACCGAACACGAACAAACTCTTCACGAACAATTTCGAACACGAGCATATTTCAAACAAACTACATTTTAAACGAACCGAACACGAACACGAGCACTATTTGTTCGTGTTCGGTTCGTTTACACCCCTACTACCAGGTAAGTAGTATTTTGGTTGACACTAATAGTTTAAGAAATATATTGTTCAAGTGAGTCTTATAGCTGGAGACTTTTTGATTCAATACAGGAATCATTAGTCCTCCCAAAAAAGCTACACTAACAACAAAAAGTTTGCCAAAAACTGAAGATAGAGAGGGGGAAAAGAAATCCATAGCAGGCAGTAAACAATCACTTTAGATCTTGGTTAACAATTCTGAAATATGGGACCTTAATCCTGTCACCCTGCAGTAAAAACAGTAAGGTATGGGGAGGGGAGACAACAACAGATAACTCTTTTAAATTGTAACCTTGTCTGGCAAGCCAATTTGCTGGCTGGTTGCCCTCTCTATAGATAAAAGTATAATGTACTTTTAACTGTGAGGAAATTTCTCTAATCTTTTTGGTCCAATAAGTAAGGTGTCAGGTTGTAAGCTCCTCATCCCTCAGTATCTTGATTACAGCAACAGAATCCACTTCAAACCATAAGTTGTACCAGCTAGACATTTTGGCAATTTTCAAAGCCCAATAGACAACCACTAATTCAGTTTCAACAGCATCAGCAGCCACAATGGGGATGTGAAAGTATAATAAACATTTCCCAAGGTGATTTCTGTAGACACCCCCAACACCAGCTCCTGCCTTATTGAAGCTTCCATCAGTATTTACCTTTACTGTGTGGTAACTAGGAGGTTTCCAGAAAAACCTATGAATATACTACTTGTCTGGGTGTCCCAAAGAGTAAGAGTTAGAGATGGGAAATCTTCTAAACTTAATCATCTTGTGAAGATAGGAAAGACTATTTCTGACTATCCTCTCAGTTTTTGGTGTACCTTCTTCAAACTTAACCTTGTTTTTTTCCATCCAAGTAAACCATGCAACAATGAGAGGTATTGGAGCATAGTTCCTTTTATTCCAAGTCTGCCAGCAAGTGGTGATATTATCCCAGGTAAAGAGGTTTTTGTCAATGTTCAAGTGGGCTAGCAGTTGATGCCATACAACCTGTACAAAATTGCATTCAAAGAAAAGATGAGACAATGATTCCTCCTCCTGAAAAACTCAAGAACCCGCACATGCCTCTCCCGATGTAACTTTCGCTACCGTACATTATTTCTTGATTTCTTACAGTCGGGGAGCACGAAATGAGAAAATTTTGGTGTCGGTTCAAAATATTAAGCCTTTCCGACAGCTTACCTAGTGTAATAAATCTGTCAGTTTTTAATTACTAAAAAATGTACGGTCACGATTACTATGATATGACCGTCAGTTTCTAACTCAAAAAATCAACGATATGGATATTCGACTATTTCTGTATGTCGGTTTATAATGTACAACGAACCAACAGAATTAGACCGTTGGCAAGTCCTCACATACCGTTAGAAATGATTTTTACAAGATTGCAACTACGGTAAGAGTCTGAGAACTATTAGAAATTATACTTTTTATAAATCATCGATAAACAGTCGAAAATCAACCCGATATTTTAGATACACAGATAGTTACCAATTATTCTTCAGATTGTATCTATTTTTTTTCACATTGTTCGGCTCCCTACCTAAAAAACTTTCAGGCTAATTTTTTAATTTTGATTGATTATCATGAGCGATGTGAGTGGCGTTGTTGTTGTTTGTGACAATACATTTGAGGAGCTTTGTTTTGTTTTCATTATATTAATTATCATTACCGATGGGAACGGAAGAATCAGAGAAAACTGGGCCATATCAAATTATGTTGAGTTTTTCGAAGCATTGCACAAACTCTAATATCAGCTCAAAGTTTTTGATAAATTTAGGCAGTAAATTTGATGAAGACATTATAATTATAATTTAATTATGATAATTTTTTTGCTTACAAGGTTAAGAACGTAAATATAATTTCAAAATTTTAGATACTGGAAAGATAGAAGAGGGAGATTAAAAAAAAGAGCGCTTAATTTAATCACACCGAATTTTCTACCAAGTAGATTTATTTTGATTATGTGTAATATATAGTATAATTAATTAATCAACATGTATTACATTGTTAGATCTCAAATTGTCTTTTGTGGATAGGCTTTGAGAGTTAGAGCAGAATGAAGGAGAGAAATGAGAGTGGAGTGGGTCAAGAATTTGCTGTAGAGAGAATCCGGAAGGGAGAGCGAGTCTGTCGCCTTTATTTTTATTTTTGTCTCATATTTATAGAATCATGTTTTGTACAATTACAGACGAAAGGAACGAACAGTTCAGGGAACCGTTATTAATATGATTAATGCTCTAATTAAATATATCGTGTGTGTGTGTGTGATTCCAATTTTTAACATGGTGGTAAGTGGTTGGGCCGAGTTATCTGAGTTTGGTTGATTGCGGGGACCGGTCGAGTGGGGACTTGCCTTCCAAAGTGTGTGTTGGTCGGTCGAGGTATTCGATCGTATGGCAATCTCGCTCACCACGGGTCAGCCAACCAACTGTGGTGGGGTGCTCTTGTACGCACTTCGAGCTATTTAGGCTGCAGTTATGACCCGCTGGCCAAACCCTTTATCATAGTCTGTCAGCAGAAACTAATCGTGCAATCAGTCATTGATTGGTTGCATGCTTTGATCGTTCAACTGTCATTTGGACCGTCTAGTAGCTTTGTGATGTGTGATAGTATTTTTGATGTATACATATTTGTTCCCCGAGTTTTTTCTGTTCTTTGATAGTGATGGCTAAAATAAAGATAGAAAAATTTATTAAACATTATTTAGCATTAAATTCATGGATTGATTGAGCATTTGAATTTCCCTGTGACTTTGTACTCCTTGTGCCCTATAAATGGACATGAACTGAGACTTGTACCATTTGTCTTCAGTTTTTAATTTTACAACTGATGAGTGTTATCTCTGACGGTTCAAACTGGATCATTTTGGATCCTCAGAGGCGAAGGAGAGGTTTTGGATTTCTTCTTCTGCATAAACAAAAATGTCGACGAAAGAAAAAATGGCAAGGGTCATGCCTAATTTGGTTGACGTAGTTGAATCATTTGATGACGTTGAAGGACAGTCACTGAGGAGGCCTCGCCAAGAGGCTTTAGGGATTGGTCTAGACTCAAACGTCGAGGGCCAGCAAATCATTCTTGTCGAGAAAAGCATAAAGGAGCTGGAAGGAGAAATTTTCATGATCTTTCCTCGGCTGCAGCTACAAGAAAGCGAGGGGTACCTCAGAGCAAGAGCAAGAGATGACCTTTAAAACTCTCTATGTCATAGAAAGATTCATACAAGAATTAGTCAGGTTAAAGAATCACCAAGAAGGAAAGATATTGAAAGATTTCACAAAATCATATCCTGCTACGGTGGTCGTTCCACTAGTTGTGGATGTTGAACATCTACTGCAGTTGACCTCGAAAGTTCATCAGTTGCCCTACCCCTCACCCACGGTAGATCTCTAACTAGGGAGACCAATGAGGGGAACACCGCATCCCATTATCACAGAGTAGTGGGCAGGCGAGACCGGACCATTAGTGGCATCGGTTGGCCCTCCTAGGGGATTTGTTGGGGGTTCAGATGTGGATCCAGTGCAGGAGCTATATGTTTGCCTGGATGTTGAAGTATCACCTTTGCGGACGGAGCTTGTCACTCTTCAAAGCGGGTTGATTGAGGTTTTGCACGAGTTGGAGGCTCTCCACAAGTTGTTGGATCTGTTGAGGTTCAACTGGTAAGCTGATCAGATGGATTAGATTTGGTTATAAGGAGAGTTGGTTCTACAAAAGTTGAGGAAGCTTGTCCCCTCAAATGTCTTGGAATACAATTTTATTAAGCTCTTTCAATGGCCCTTTGTAAGCGAACATTGCATGGTAAACGTAGGAAACGNTATATATATATATATATATATATATATATATATATATATATATATATATATATATATATATATATATATATATATATATATATATATATCACAATCATTTTGAACAATAGAACGGAAATATCTAAAACGGTTTCAACGGACCTTCATCACAGGCACCCTCTAAAGAGGGAGGTGACGACTGTGGCGCCTGTTTCGTCGCAGCGACCGCCACCCCTTAATGTAAGGATTTAAGGTAAATCTAGACAAATACAACAAAATAAATAAAATTAAATCCAACGCTCCGTTAGATCAAAATTATTCGTCTAATCAATATAGTAAATAAGAATTTACTAAGTCCTATTGCGGGAAGGGTTTAAGAATTAACTCCATTATCATTCTCACCGTCGCTCTTGCCCCTCGCATTGTCATAAAATCGAGATTTACTAAATTTCATAAATCCTGTTTAACATAAATCTAACCTTCAACCAAAGCCCACCTTAATGCCGTAAAGACTTGTTGTTTCAAGTGTTAGAGATGTAAATATATATGACTTGAGTGCTATGTATATAAATATACATATTTAGATGTAAGATATGTAAATACATAAGAATTGTGTGCTATATGTGTGTGTGTGTGTGTATATATATATATATATATATGTAAATTTTCCTTAAGAACCTAGTTTTCAATGGGGAAATATCTAAGATTGAAGCTCTAAACATGCATGAATCACAGGAATAATGAAAAACATAGAAATCCAAAATTCAAATTTGAATTTTTCTAAATCACATAAACTGAATTTGTAAAAAACTAACTGTTAAAATTGCGTAAAAATTTGGATAAAGAATTGATTCTTGATTACCTTTGTGTTGACCGTAAGAAATCAAGAAATAATGTACGGTAGCGAAAGTTACATCAGGAGAGGCGTGCGCAGGGTCTCGAGCACGAGCGCGGACAGGAGCACGAAATGAGAAAATTTTGGGGTCGCTTCAAAATATTAAGCCTTTCCGACAGCTTACCTAGTGTAATAAATCTGTCAGTTTTTAATTACTAAAAAATGTACGGTCACGATTACTATGATATGACCGTCA
>NEWO01000202.1:550250-567982 GCA_003013225.1 Phalaenopsis aphrodite
TGTATTTGGAACATCATTTGACACATGCTTAAATTATCTTGAAAAAGTTTTGGAGTTATGCGAAAGAACTAATTTAGTTCTAAATTGGGAGAAGTCAATTTGTGGTTGTAGGAGGAATTGTGTTAGGGCATAAAATTTTGGAAAATTGTATGGAAGCAAACCCTGCAAAAATTCAAGTTATATCTAAACTAACACCTTCTACTAATGTAAGAGAGCTAAGGAGTTTTCTTGGACATGTTGGTTTTTACAGACGTTTTATTAAATATTTTTTAAAAATTACTAAACCTCTATACCAACTTTTAGAAAAGGACAAGAAATTTAAATTTACTGAAAACTGTTTAAATGCCTTTGAGTTATTAAAGAAAAAATTAATCACATCCCTCATTATAGTTTCACCTAACTGGGAGAAACCATTTGAACTGATGTGTGATGTCAGTGATTATGCTATTTGAGCTGTTCTTGGACAAAGGTATGAAAAGATTTTTAAGGTTATATACTACGCTAGTAAAACTCTTAATGATGCACAAATTAACTATACTGTTACTGAAAAAGAGTTACTGACCATTGTGTGTGCTTTAGATAAATTTAGATCTTATTTAATTGGGACTAAATGTGTTGTGCACACTGATCACTCTGCTATTAAATATCTGATGCAAAACAAGGATGTCAAACCAATGTTAATTAGATGGATAAGAATTTGATCTTGTGGTTATTGATAGAAAAAGAACTGATAATCAAATTGTTGATCATTTTTGAGATTAGAAAATCATGAATTATCTAACACAGACAATGAAATTACAGACAGTTTTCCTGATGAACAACTTTATAATATTAATGAGTGAAAAATACCATGGTATGCTGATATTGTTAATTATATTGTAAGTGATATTTTGCCACCTATGCTGACACTGCAACAACAAAGAAAATTCATTCATGATGTGAAAGCATATTTTTGGGATGAGTCCTATTTATATAAACAATGTAAGGATCTTATTATGAGAAGATGTGTACCTTATGAAGAAAACTGAGGTAATCATTCATAAATGACATGATTCTGAATTTGGAGGACATTTTGGGATTGATAAAACAACTTATAAAATTTTAAAAAGCTGAATTTTATTGGCCTACTATCTTTAGAGAAGTTTATAGATACATAAAAACTTGTGATCGATGTCAACAAGTATGCAATATATCTAGAAGAAATGAAATGCCTCTGAATTTCATGTTAGAAGTTAAGATCTTTGATGTTTGGGGATTAGATTTCATGGGACCATTTATTCCTTCATTTAGGAACTTATACATATTAATTGCAGTAGACTACGTTTCAAACTGGATTGAAGCACAAGCCTTACCTCGTTGTGACGCTAAAAGTGTTTCAAGATTTTTAATGAAAATATTTTCACTAGATACGGAATGGCGAGAATGATTATCACTGACGGAGCATCCCATTTTAAGAATAAATACATTCAGAGATTGGCAGAAACATTTAATATTTTTATAGAATCTCTACTGCCTATCACCCTCAAACAAGTGGGTTAGCTGAAGTTTCTAATAGATAGATTAAACAAATACTTGAAAAGCTTATAAACCCTAGTAGAATAGATTGGTCCACTAAACTGGATACCGCATTATGGGCTTCCAGGGCTGCTTATAAAACTTATATTACAATGACTCCTTACAGACTAATTTTTGGAAAGACTTGTCACTTACCAGTAGAATTGGAGCATAAAACATATTGGATGATTAAGGAATTCAATTATAATTTGAAAGATGATGGTAAGAAGAGATTGTTACAATTGAATGAATTGGAAGTATTAAGAAATGAATCATATGATAATGACAGAATTTATAGGGAGAAACTTCTTTGCATTATGCTTTTAGCCCTTAGAATGTGCACTTAAGAAGTCCTCAATGCTCTAACATTTAGCACATTGGTTGAAAATAATATAAATAATATTAATCAATTGGGTTTGAATGCTGAAAAATTTTTTAAAATAAATAAGATATAATGAAATAAAAAACTACAAATGCTCAAAGTTGTTCAGCCTTTATTAGAGAAGAAAGATGTGTATTGTTTTAATAATCATGTAATGGTGTCAAATTCTTGAATGCGTATATAACATCATTAATTCTTGATGCATCATCAAAAAAACTCTATCATATAACATGAATCTTGATGCATTGTTTAGCAATAAATGCTTTTTTCTTCAAAATCATGATAATCAAAGGTTGTGAATTCACCTGACTTATAATCTAACTGACCATGTCGATAAGATGAGCCCATTGATACAAAACTTGGCAATCTAGGTCAAATCAACCCATGATAAGCCATTGAAGCAAATTTGAAGGCTTTTCGTTGCTAATTGAATGCTCACATGAACTCTAAATTTGATGTATTTATAGTTAAATTGAGCTCTCAATGAGAGAATACCAAAAAACTTATGATTTCTTAATTTTGAGATCATTAAGACACTAAATTTGTTAACTAACTCATACTTTTATGGGGATCAATATCGATCATATGATCAGGTGATTAGGGAAGTTATTTGCTAAAAGAGCAAAATATCCTTATCCAAGAAGCTATAAATAAACACCCTCTTCCCTTAGAGGAAGGGGATGAGAATAAGAGAAGAAGAAGAGCTGACGAGTAATCACTGACCTTTGTAGCCATTGATCACTGCTAGTCGGCCACCATCGACCACCATCGGTCATCACCAGCTGCTGCAGCTGACCACAGGCCTCGAGCGACCTTGCAAACGATTGTTGTATTTTAAATATAATTGATATGTGTAAAACCCGTACGTATTAAAAACCCGACTAGTAATCATCAACTTTCGTAGCCACTGACTACCGTCGATCACCACCCATCAGCCATCTTCAAATGTAGACTATCAGTCATCATTGACCACTGTAGTCATTCACTGTCCACCACCGTCAACCACCACCGCTAACCAGCAGCCACTAGCAACCACTACTTATAGTTAGTATAGTCAAAATATGGTTTTTTTGGCCAATTAATAATGTTACAAGTTCCAACTATGACTTCTATGTCCAACTCTCACTTTTGCAGTCATCGATTGTAAACTTTATAACCAATTACTGCCTTTGACCTTTATGGCCAAATAGTATTGTTAAAGCTTTCAACTATAGTCTCTATGGTTAATTGTCACTATTGTAGCCACCAACTATAAATTTTATGAAAAACTAATGCCTATATAGCAGCCAACTATGAACTTCGTGGCCAAATACATACTATTACTGTTTGGATGGAAAATCAAGGGCTTCAATTGACTTCCAATAAAAATCACACAATAAAAAATAAAATATCAGCAATTTGAGAAATATGGAACAAAATATTAAAGAAAAACACACAGCAAAGTCATCACATAACAACAAATCATGACTTAACATGGAAAATTCGGAGAAGAGGAGAAAAAAAATAAACTACACTACACCAAAATCTCTTATGAAATGGATAAATGTACATAGATTTTCATCATTCATATCTTCTCTATATAATAATAACACTTATAAGAAATCCACTCCAAATCCTTTTTTAATCACTCAAAAAAAATTACACATCTAAACCCACCTCTCTCAATAACTACACCTTTTAATCAATGTCATTCTTCTACATTGAGGGTTTTGACTCCCGTAATAGATAAAACCATCTCAAAGAGTAACCATGTTGACACTTGATGTAAATATTACTCGCTCGGTGGAATTGAAGGAATCGAAGCAACCACGGTGCAGTTATGCCCGATTGTAGTGTAGTTACAGTGGTCAACAATGCTACAATTTTTTTGACACATGTATATTGCATAGAATTTTGTTATCCACATATTTACAATCTTCCATTTGGAGACTGATCGCACCCAATAACTCTCCTCCAGATTTGTCTTTCCATTTATACGATCTTCATAGTCTTGTCGTATAGTATGGTTCACCCTTGTTCTCAACCTTCATGAACTCAAACTGAAGCCAATAATAACTCCAATTTTTCAATATTCAACACCATAATCAACATATTTGTAGGATTTTGAGCTGTGTGTATCTTCTGCAAGAACATCTGTCATCTTCTAGGAGAACAATTAAATTGATACCTCAACTTAAAATGCTTTGTCATGACATGAAAAGCAGTGTTCTTAGCAAAATAAATAATACTTATACTATCGCTTTGAAGCTCTTTAATCTTATGTTGCTTGACTAGTTTAACCATAAAGCCTTGTAACTAAATCATCTTCTTGCTAGCCATATTGATAATAATACATTTGGCTTCTATATTTGAAGGCACAACAATCTTCTGCAGCCTGGAAACCAAACTCAATGTTATGTTCCCAAATGTGAACATATAACTTGTTATACTTCTTCTACCATCGAAATATTTTACTTGATATGAATCTATAAATATTAGTAGGCTAATTCTAGCACTTCCCAAGCAAAGTTCTCTGTTGATTGTTCCCCAAGGATCCACTTCACTACCTCCCAATGATGCTTGTCTGGATTGCCCATATACTTGCTGACCACTCCCACTATATATGTAATATCTAATCTCATACAAATCAAAGTATTCATCAGACTTTCAACAACTAAAGTTTATGGAGTTCTCTATATCTCTACATGGTTGTTTCAAACTTATATGATAGTTCCTTATATAGCTTAAGCTGACTACCTAAGGTGGTACAGATTGATTTTGCCTCACTCATGTTGAACCTTTGTGGAATCTTCTCAACATACTCTGTGTGAGATAACTTCATTATGCTTGCACTCTTGTCTCTGCTGATTCTCATCCCAAGGATCTTTTTGATTGGACCTAAATCCTTCATCTTAAACTCTCTTAATTTTTTTCTTAAAGTCACTGATGTTCTCCATATCTTCCCCTATAATTAGCATGTAATCCATATAGCTTTTTGATGAAGCAGTAGGGGCCTACATGTCACTTAATGTACCAGCAGTATGAACCTGTCAAACCTTCTATACCATTATGTGGGGCCCTACGCCAAGTCATTGAAACTTTATTTAACATACGAACCATGTCATCTTTCCCTAGAACCTTGTAACCTTACATTTGCACCATGTACAATTCATCTTCTAGAAAGTCATGTAAAAAAATTGTATTCAAATCTATCTGTTCCATATGTGGATTTTTCTCTATTATTAAGTTCAACATAACTTTGACATTTACTTTCACTATAGGAAAAAAATATCTCATTGTAGTTCACTCTTTCCTTCTATTGAAACCCCTTCACAACAAGACATGTCTTGTAGCGCCTGCTACGATCTAACACCACTTTCAACCTATAGATCCAGTTATTATAAAGTAATCTTTTTGCCAATTGGTAATTCTACCAAGTCCCATAACTTATTTGACCACAAGAATCACATCTCCTCTTTCATAGCAAGCTCTAACTCCTTTGAATCTACAACTTGAGTGGCCTTCTCATAGCACTATGGTTGGTCCCACTTGTATTTAACAAAAAATATTTTAAAGAATGAGAATACCTCTATATTGTCTCAAGATTTTGTTGCATCTCCTAACTTTATTGGAAAGTGATTGATAAACTCTCCGTGCTTCATTTGATTGAACACTCTTTCTATCTTCACCCTTCTAATCATCAGTTCCTTCAATCTCAACATATTTGAACTTCTCAAAAATAACTGTCAGATAATTAGAGTTTTGCTCTTATCCTTGTCCATCTTTATTTCATTGAAAGTGACATCAACACTCTTGATGAAATTCTAATTCTAATATTCTTAGAGCTTATACCCAAATTCATCTGATCTATATCCGATAAAAGTACACTTAATAGATTTTGAATTAAATTTACTTATGGATTTTGCATCAACATTTATATATGAATAACAAACAAATACCTTCTAGTGAGATAGATTTACCTCTTTATTACCCCATGCTTCTTTGGGGTTAGCCTTCTTTCAAAGGTACTAATGGAACATGATTTATCAAATAAATTTATAGTGTTCACTGCTTCTTCCTAGATTTTGTTGACAAGTCTACAAGCAACCTCATACTTCTGGCATACTTTACGATGGTTCTATTCATGTGCTCAACAAAACTATTATAATATGTTCTCCTTAGGATAGTGAACTCATGCATGATCCTGTCTACAACATAGAAATTCTTGAGCCTCTAATTACAATACTCACCTCCATTATCTTGTTTGAGGCACGTTAGCCTCAAGCTTATTTCAAATTTTTTATCATAGTCGTCCACTTCCTAAGCACTTCAAATACATCAAATTTATACTTTAGAAAATAAACCCATACTTTTCTGAAGTGATATTCAATGAAAGTGACAAAGTGGTGAGAACCTCTATTGAACTATATTGGAGTAGGACCACATACTTCTTTATGCACTAATCCATCTTCTTTAACTTCACTATTGACTCACTACTGAAGAAAGCAACTTTCTTCTGCTATCCATATATGAAATTCTTACAGAACTCTAAATTCACATATTTCATCCCTGAAACCTGTTCTTTAAAAGTCGGGACTTCATAACTTTCTTACACATATGGCCAAACCTGTGGTGCCAAAGACATACATCAACCTTGGTTCCAACAACATTAGTACAATCTGTCAACTCATTTTTAGGTAAAAATCACTTTCAATATTTTTGTGAGCAATCTGCATTGCTCCCTTGGTCATCTTTTGTGAATCCCCTATAAAAGTAATCACATTGACTTTTCCAGCTAGTTCAATCAGAACGGATTTCTCATCAGACTTGGAAAACTTCTTACTTCTTTGAGATTCCAGATTGTTCATTTAGCAACCTGATGTCAAAAACACCCTTTCCTGTAGTACTGTGTGTTTTGTTATCTCTTAAATAAAACTTCTCTAAGCCATTATGAAAAGTGGCCCCTGAATATACTAACCTAAATTCAGTCTTGATTACGATAAGACTAGAGAGTCACATTAGATTTTATCCATAAAAATATTTATAGAGAGGTTTTTTTCTTGGTTACTATCAAAAACGTTTTAAAGAATTTTACAGTCCATCTTGAATTAAACTTCTCATAGTTCTTCTAGTCTCCTCTACCATTTCCTTTGCATGACATGGACTTTTCTCTTCTGGACTTGAATTAGTCTCTACCGTATTTGTGTCCAGATTTTTCCTCATATTTTTAACATTCAATGCAGAACATGAAGATTCATCATTTAGTTCCTTCGAACAAACTTTTTCATTTAGCACTAACCTTAAGATTTCATTGAAGTTCAACTTCATATTACTAGAAGAGTTACTCACCCCTGTGAATGAAGATATGGATAAAAATGGCTTAACCTCATCATCAAATTTGATACCCATATAGAACAATTGATTAGTCACAATATTGAAATTATTCAAGTGTTTGACCACCAGTTTGCCTTCCGCCATCATCAAATTGAATAACATCTCCATAAAAAAGATCTTATTCAAAGTATAAAAGTTTTTAATATCTTTATCAGTGCCACCATGAATCCACCATAACATTATCATTCATTATATTGAACACAATAGATAATAAAAGTTAAAAATGGATTAAACATAGGGATGTTCAATCTAGCACTTCCCATTCTTCCAAAGTCATCGTTTGAGTTTCTTGGTGATTCATTGTTGAGGAAGATATAATTTTTGTTTGACACACCAAATAATTCACTTGTATTTTTTAGAACACAAAGTTCAATCCCTTGACTTATTCACTTTGTACATTACTCAATCAACCATTGGTCTCACTTGAATAAAAAAACCTTGAAAAGAAGAAAGCCCCTCTCTGATACCACTTATTGGAATGAAAACTAAGGGCTTCGATTAATTTTAAATGAAAGCAACAATGAGGAAAATAGGATCATACCAATTTGAGAAATCCATACAAAAATATCGAACAGATTCACACCAAAATTTAACATGAAGAAAAACTGAGAACTCTATGGAACCACGCCACACAAAAAGTCCCATATGAAAAGAAGAAATGTACAAAGATTTTTAACATTCAGATCTTCTCTTTATAATACTGAAAGTTATAAGAGTTGAATTTCGAATCCTCTCTTGATCACACAAGAAAACTTGCATGCCAAAATTCACACTCTTAACACACCGTACCTTCTCGAGAGACTTCCATGTGTATGCATAGTCATTTTGAATAGAGGGATTTAACTCTCGTAATAGAGAAAATTGTCTTACGATGTAACCACACCAATACACAATATAATTATTACAAGCCTACTATGGAATCAAAGAAAACTAAGCAACCTTGGTGTAGTTTTGGTGCAAGAACTTTGCACAGAAGTTTGTGGTGTGTTTCAAAGTCTATATTTGAATCCTACTACTGTTAAAACCTACAACTATGTCATTTGTGGCCAACTGTCACTATTGTAGCAACTGACTACAGCCTTATGTCCATATACTGCCTTTGTAGCAACCCACTATGATTTTTGTAGGCAACTACTACTATTACAACTTTCAACTATGGCCTTTATGCCCAACTATGCTATTGTAGCCACCATAACTTTTATGGTCAACCACTATCTTTGTAGCAAGCGACTACGACATTGATGACCAACTATTGCTATTATAGTAAAAAAAATATTATTATTGTAACCTAATTATGACTGTTACAACTGAATAATCATTTTACTTCTGTGATTATCACTTTTACAATTTCATCTTCTCTAACATCTTCTCTAATTCAAGAGAAGAGTAGACATATATATTTAGAATCACATGGTAGATTATTTTAGCTTTGTCAAGGGTTGTGATTTTTCACTTTTCAGAGTTCTTTCACATAAAAAAAATATTGGTACCTCCTCATGCTATTTCTATTTTTTTGTACTTGTGTTGGATCTTTGTGCAATGAAAAGAGACATATAATTAGTCTTATGTTTCAAATTATCTGACACGTAACAACTGTAGTAGTGAATATGAGCCTAGCTTGCTCAAACTAGGTTTGTTAATGAGTTGCTGAGTTATGTTTTTTAGGACAAGAGCTCTCTTTTAAGCTCATATATTAGCAAAGCTTGAATTCAAGTTTGACAAGACTTAGCTCATTTGCCTACGAGCAAAATAAATTTATCTATGATTAGCTTTGATTTTCTCTTTGCTCATGATTAGGAACTAGTCTGAAAAAAAAATCGTAGGTCTCATGAACTCTTTTCTTCTTTAAATTATTAGACTCGTCGATGCCTTCTCCATGGTTGGTCTCGTTGATCCTTTTTTGTAATGAGCTCCCATTGTCACTTCCTTGTTGATAGCCATTGATCTCGACATTCATAACCTTCTTCACCAAACTTCTATGGTGACTTCTTTCTTATTTGCTCCTTATCTTGATAAAGCCTTATCTAATGTGCTCTCAAAGGTAATTTCCTCCATCTCTTTTCCATTCAGCTCTCAATAATTGTACCTCTACTGAACTCCTTTTCTTCTCATTCTATCCTTCTCCACTAAATTTTTGTCACAACTTTTTATTGGGCTCACAGGTGCAACTCCAGCTCTGCATTATGGGTTTGACTCAGGCTTGAGCATAAGTTTAAGCTCTGCAACTCCAGCTTCATTTAATATATTTATCATTGATGTGTCATTGTAATTAAATGGCCTCAACATGGAAATAAATACTTAATTACAGTAAAAATATGCATTCATTAAGTCTTAAAAATTGGTAGGTAAATTTAAGAATCATTTTAAAATACTACTTTATTAATAAACAAACGATAATCAATATTAACGAATTAAATTGAGTTAATTCTTTTGTTGGAATTAATGATTGAAAATTTATTTAGGTGAAAATATATAAAATAATTTTAAATAACTTAAGGCATTAATAAGAAAAAATTTAAATAGGCATAATTTTTTATCAACTATAAATGATGATATCGTAATTAATTCTGTAAAATGAATAAGATAATAAAACTACTTTAAAACATATATTGAAACATATAAGCAAATTCTAATAATAAGGCGGACAAATATTTACGTACGGAGTACGCACGTAGTTCTTCGTGCGTGTAGAGGTTATTTTGGATGTATTAGAGGGTTATGTCTGTGTTACTGGGGTTAAAACTCTCAATAACCTCACAAAACATCCGAATAATAAAAAAAAATATGAGCGCGAAATCGCAGAATGTATTGGTAGGTTATTGGAGGGTTATTGAGACCCCCAACAACTGAGTTATTGGAAGGTTATTTGGGGGAGGACGCAAGTAGAACTGCTGCGTACCTTGTACGTAAATAACGCTCAACAAGGTGATCCAGTTTCAACCAACATATAAGGCACTTTTATTGCCACCCTTATCTTTCCAAGATAGAGTTTAATGAATGTAATGATAAGCAAATAATTATGAATTATGAAATGACATGAATAAATATGAATATATGCGCGTACCCCTGCCTGTCGACAAGCATTCACGGTATAAGACCCCTCAGGTTGGAGATTTGAATCCCCTTTAGCACAGTTCGTCTTAAGGATGTGGTACTCTAATTGTTTGACACAGTAGAAGTAGTTTAAAGCTCATATAATGGCCTCTAACGATTCCTTTTAAAAATTTATATATATATATATATATATATATATATATATATATATATATATATATGCGTGCGCGAGCGTGCACACGCCGCGTACTTTGATCAGTTGGTCGGGCATTTGCTTTTTCGTTGTAGGCCCCTTATGATCTGGGGTTTAAATCCCCTTGAATGTAGGGTTTGGTACTCAAATTATCAGGCAAATCATGTATATATATGCACGCGACTCTTGCTCATCGTCACTCTTTGGCAGTGCAACCTAACGTAAATCCGCTGGGGTCATGGGTTCGATCCCGCCTGAATGTATCTACCTTTCAATGTGGAGTCGAGTATTTAGGCACATGAGGGTTTTTGGGAGCTCATATCATAGCCTCCTGTCAATCCTTTGCAATATATATATATATATATATATATGTATATATATATATCAGTGTGTATATGTGTCTATGTGCATATGTATATATGAACTAGTGCAGGTGTGCTCGCAATCATTCTGAAAATTTCCTTCAAACTGAAAATCATAAACCTTCCCCATATTCAAATATAATCATCTACTTCCCATCACGCAAAAACATCTAGACAGTAACATGACATTTCAATTTGCCAATCAACATCAGAGAACATAGAACTACTTCTCCCCCAACTCTCATCAGGCAGCACCATTCTCTCTTTCATGCAGCAACATCTTATCAAAATGCCAGACTCCATGCCCCTTGCCAAGTCTCCTCAGCTGAGCAACATATTCAGATATCTTCTTTATGGCCTCAACCTGATCGTAAGTTTTTACTTCTTAGCGTCTGGTAAATAATTTCAGCAAGTTCTAAATAAGTAAATATAAATAATGCATTAATTCACCTGTTCTCCAAGGAACTGGCTTTCAATGAACTCTGTCATCTGAGGATCATTGGAACGTGCTGCCACCTGTTTATCGATAAGAACCAACAGATCACTATGTAATACTCTGACTTTAGACTATCATTAATGATATATTAAAAAGGATCCTCACACTGTGTAAATTAAGAAGTTTCTCATTAACGAGCCGCTCAAGAGACAAGGCCAGCTCCATTGCTACAGAAAGGCAGATAAGAAGTTAACTTCATATTAGTAAAAGATTATTTAGCTAAAAAGGAAATTTAGATAGATACCACACAATTATTATGCATTTACATATCTAATACCCAAAGTTTGATATTGATGGAATGGCTAATCACCAAAAACGTTAATGAGATGTCCTTCAAAAAGTATTGTCATTATATAATAAACTATAAACAAATATAATAAATAAAAAAATATTTAACCATAAATTTGATGAGCAAAGAGATTAACTTGTTTTGTTTGATTCTCATACAAAATAAACATATTAATGATGGATATTTTTAAAAAAAATACAAGCTTAACATTATAAAAAGTAAATATTACCGTATAAAGCGTCGCCTTTTTCCTCATGGTGAAATTCAGTTAAGGGCATTAGAATTGACTGGAGTTTCACTCTTCCTCCACGCTTGTTCTGTAACAAACACATAAGCCAAACTTGCTTCGTTAATGACGGGAGAATAAGAGGTTCAAAAATTACCTGATACTTCATCAATTTTTCAGCATGGTCTCTTTCCTCTTCACTTGATTCATTAAAGAACCTAAGAAACAAATATTCATAAGCAGACTAAAACCAAATTGGAAAAAGAAATAGGGAGAATAAAAGAGGAGGAAGAAGGATTTGTGAGCTCTTAGGCTTACTTGGCCAGGCCTCTAAGCGCAACATTGTCCCGGTCAAAGTAGGCGAACATGGCATGATAGACATAGGAAACATTGTATTCGATGCTGGAAATTAAAGAAATACCATGTTTCAGATATAAGGAAGATTGAGGGTAGAACTTGGTTATATTTCAGTTTGTTCCTTTTAAAAGTTTTTGTGATGAGAATAGTCAAAAAGAAATTTTGTTGTCCTGTTTTTATTTTTTAAAAATATAGCGCTAATAACCACTATTTTTTATTACAATAATTCCACTATTAATTACATCGACAACTGCATTCATCACAATAGAATCCTAAAAATTTGAAAATTTTTTGAGGTACATTCTACAAATATGAACTTATTTATATATCAAATAATTGCTAACAATTATTAGCATACAATATTAGGCTTTTTCAATCTTACAAATATCAGTTTGATTACGTATCGATAGTCTATGCAAATACTCTGTTAATATTTTATGCAAGTTTACCTGAATCATGAAAATAAATCCCCACAAATAAAAGGCTCATTGGATCTTCAAAATTCGCAAAGGTCTCGTTTGGTCCTAATTTATAAAAAAATTATGATAGAGAATGAAAATCCAAGCAAATGATTGAAATGTGGTCAGGTTAACCTAAAGTTTAGCTCAGCCAACCGGGTGAAATAACTAGTCAGCTGAAAAAAATAGCTAGTTAATTCAGCAACTCACGCAACTCGACAACTCATCAGCTCAGGAAAAATTACTTGTCAAAGTGAAAGTTAACTTTGTCAGGTTGGAAACCTAAATTCAGTTCCTGTGCTGGACCATTATAATATTTTTATTTTTTTCTTTTGTTTAGCTATTTGTGTAATAAAATTAGTATCAATCCAAACATATAAATAAGGGATCGAGGCGGGAATCCATTTATGCAATCAAAGTTATTTTGAAGCCTATCTACACTTTCCATGTTCTTGCTTCATTTGAGCAATAAATTTCGAGAACTTTTCTTTCTACAGCTCTCTCCCTCTCTATGTCCTTCAGTATTTTTCTCTTTAGGAGAGTTTACAAAAGCCCTGTGTTCTACCAGACTACAAGGCGCTAGACCATCATAGTATTTTTTGTCTTTTCTTTCATGTAACAATTTATGTAACATAATCAATTCAATCCAAATATATCAATAGCAGGTCAAGGTGGGACTTAGATTATGCAAGCAGAGCTATTAAACCTGGCTACAAGTTCTCTGTAATTGTTTTCCTAACACTTATTTCTTCTTGAGCAATAAAAGTCAAAACCCTCTCTCTCTCTCCATCTCTCTCTCTCTCTCCACTTTTTCTCTATCTCAGACTTCTATTGCCAATATAGTGCGATTTCACAGGTTTTTTTGGGATTCAACACATACAAAAATTTTATAGACAAATATAAATTCATATTGACAATTATTCTGAAATGAATGTCAAAAAGGCAGAACACTAAGACACTAGTTTTTTAGATCTTTCATATACGTTCAAATATTTTCACAAGCGTATTCAATGCCATGTAGCCAATTTGTGGAAATAACTCTGACGGGAAGTAGAACAAATTTTATCACTTATAAACCATTTTTGTGTATGCAAACAATTTATCTCAAAGAACAAGTTGGAAGTCGAAGAAAATTAAAATTTATTCAAATGGCAACATTTAAATTCATGTCTGACCAAAACGCTAAACCTAAGGTGAGAAACAATCACCTGTCAATCCTATAACTACAAATATTGCAACTATAATAGTAACCAATCATAGACGCGCGCACGCACACACACAACTCTCTCTCTCTCTCTCTCTCTCTCTCTCTCTCTCTCTCTATATGTATATATATATACACCCCTCTCTGCCCAAGAAAAGCATATAAATAAACAATAAGCGCGTTTTTTTTAAAAGCAGTAGAACATTCCATCAATAACAAAAGAACTTGAAAACAGAGTATCCTAAGGGGAAAAAAATGTGACAAATCGATAGACTACAGATAAGCCTTCAAAGATCCATCACTGATAACTGAAGAAATTTAAACCATGAGAAATCTGTTTCAGACAAAAGAATACTAGCATACCAAATGAAAAAGAAACGATGTGGTATGAAATTTGAAATAAGTAAATAGCCACCATGAATAATCAAACAGGTTATCTAAAAGAAAAATAAAACACAAACAAAAGCTTCAGGAAATGGATGAAAGGACTTATGAATATCTCACTTGATCTGCTCGTTAATCGCAGCCTCGCATTCGTCAACGTAATTCTGTCGTGCCAGCGATTTTCCTGGCGAAGAGGTCACAAGTGCGAGTTCCTGCTTTACCTCCTCAAAGGGTTCAAAGAACACGCCGGTCAACGCCTTGCCGCTATCAGGTCCAATCGCAGCCATCGATCCTACCGCTAACTTCCCAATCTGGGGAACCCTCAGAAAGCCGGCCGTCGGCGGCTTCCACCGGCGGAGAAAAGCTGCCCGAGGGTACCCCTCGGATGAGGAAGACATGAGGGAGAGAGTGGAGGAAGCACGGAGAAGCATCTTCACGATAAGAAGAGATAGGAAACCGGAAAATGGAAAGATGAAGATGGAATGAGTGAGCTGGATTAGCGGCAAAGCGGAGGTTGATATAGAACTGGCAAGGGGGGGAGGGGCTAGGGTTTTAGATGAAGTGTACGGTTATGATTAAAGCAACGTGTAGGGTGCAGATTGATTAACTGAACGAGCGCGTGGAGGGCTCGTGGTCCTCGGCCACAAGGCGGTATCAGGCGAGAGAATATCTGCCAGAGAAGATTTAGAAGATCCGATAAGGATTGTTTTACAAGATTTTTGAAACAAATTACGAAGAACCGTTGGATCAGTCTTAAGATTTGAGTCAAATCTTCCTGTCAAAATATTTGTCCGATTCGCTTCACGGTCTCAGTGGATCTGTAACAAAATCCATGTGATGAAGTTTCTCAGAACTTATCCAATTTGGAAGTCCTAAAATGTTTCAATTTTATTAAATCATAAATTAAATGTCTGACGTGGCATACTTTCGCCGTTTCGGAAAATGCACTCATTTACTGTCCCGAAATCTTCTCATATTCAGTGCGGGCACAATGTTTTATTTAATTTTTTTATTTTTATTTATCATTTATTTATTTATTTACAGTCCTAACTTTTTTTAAGAAAAAAATTGAGTACAATAAAAACTCTAAATACTTGCAACTCCCCACAAACTATTAAAATATAACACCTAAAAAGATACCAAGAACAATATTTAAGATGATAAAAAAAAACAATTGCAACAAAAAAAAAAAAATAATCGAACCAATAACAGTAAACATTTGAGACAAGCGATGAAGGATGAAATGACAAGATATCTAACAACAAACACAATGACGGAAACTAAAACAATCCAAATCAACAACTTCTAAAATCATGCCAACAACAACAAATTCTTTTTAATTTAACAACAAAAATAAAGTGTAAACCAGCTCCAACTTAATCCAGGGGTTCTAGTGGAAACTTCGGGTTCTTTTGGGGAGTTCTTTTTGTCGATTCTCATCACTATAATGTTGAATGGCGTATTTGGGAGCATGCTTATCATGTGTGTTTCGGTGGCATGCAGTTACAGATCAACAAAAACTGAAACAACGGGGGAAGGTTGTGTTCTATAATTTGAGCTCCATTTCGACTTCAAAAAATCATCGTTGTCTCTCTTCAATATCGGAAATTTCTCTCTATGTCCCCACAAATATCCCTCATACTCTTTTCATTCTCAATCCTAATATGTGTATTTAGGGCGAAAACCCAGCTCCCTTCTCACTTGTGGCGTTTTTAGTGTCACTGACTCTCGCCGCTTATCTTTATATGCATCTCTCCATCTCCTTTGTTATATGTAATGGTAGTTTGAAGGATTTTTTTTTTCTTTTTTTTTTTTTGATTTTGGTGGTTTGATGGTGTAATGGCTCTTGTTTTATAACCCTATCTGTTTAATTGTTGATGGTTTCTGTTTCACTATTTTCCCGTTTTGTTCTCTCTACTTGCTTGACAAATTGCATTAACCAAATTGAAATCAAGAAAGACCAGTTGATAGATAAGTTACATTAGTTGGAATATAATAATTACATTTCATTGCCTCTGCTTCAAATTTGTCATTGCTGGTTCAAGTGACAGAACAAAATTATCTTGTTGTTCTCTCCACTTTCCTAAGAAATTGCATTGATCTGATGGAAATATGAAAGTTTAGCAATTAGGCAAGTTAGATTGGTTGCATTAAAATAAATGTATTTTATAATGTTATATATTAAAGTTAGAAATTTCTATTGAAGCTATGTAATCTATTAAAGTTCTAATGTTAGATGAGTAATTTGGTTTCTCTTGCTTCTTCAATCTAGAGAAGCAATTCTTAAAAAGAATTATGAACACATTTGGTTTTTCTAAAAAAATTAAATAATTGAGATTGTTTTTGAGCTGATGCAAAGATAAAGTTTAGATGTCATATAAGTTATTAAATTTTTTTTTCCTGATGTTCAACCAAGAAAAGTTATCCATGGAAAGATATATGTGCACTACTCACTATTTTGATATTTTTTTCTTGAAACAGTGTTATATATTAAAGTTCTATTGTTGGATAAGTGAATTCATTTCTCTTGCATCATCATCAATTTAGACAATCTTTTTGTGTTGAATTGGAAATTTATAGGGTGGCTGACTATAAATCCCCAATTCGATCTTAGTGTTTATAAACTAAAGCGAGAGTTAGCCTTCAGGGGAACGGAAGTGGGAGCTCTAGAGTGGGAGCCAACATCCTTCTAGCCTAGCCACAGATTTAGGGACTAAACCTAAGATTAACCAATGATTTTCTGTAACACTGAATTAGGGTAGATAATTAAAATTGCTCCTATTTGGCATAATACAAATTTAAACCATTTATCTTATCTCATTTTACCAAAAACTCATTGTAGTGGGAATGATGCAATTTCTTATTAGAAAACTTCATCACATAAACATAGTTTAGTAGTTACTATTTTAATACTCTGCATTTAAATTTTGCTAGTAGTTAATAATTTAACTTTAATAGTATCTTAAATATTTGAAATTTGTGACAGTAATTTTGTTTTACTTCTGTGAATTTTCTAGTTAATTTATCATTTCAAATTTAAACCTTCCTCGTGGGATCGATATTTGGGATTTAAATAGAAAGTCTTATATTACCTGATAATGATACGTATACTTGTGTAGAATACCAACATTAAGTGCTTAACGTTATTATTCATAAAATATCGCATTAAGTTTTTGGTACCATTATAAAGCGAAGACAACTTTATAAATTTTAAACAACTATATTTCCGTTGGTCAAGTTTTTGGCGTCGTTGCTAGGGAAGGTAATGGTAAATTGAATAGATTTGGCAAATTTGGAAATTTAAAGATAAAAATATACAAAATACAAAATATCAAAAATAATATATATATATATATATATATATATATATATATATATATATATATATATATATATATAT
>NEWO01000202.1:579040-596244 GCA_003013225.1 Phalaenopsis aphrodite
AATTTTGGGTATTTTGGCAAAATTTGGGAATATTAACCAAATTTGGGTCCCAAGGGCAGTTAGGTAATTTGGAGGTGCCTAGGGGCAAAAGACCAAGTTAGGCATTTCACATAGAATTGAATAAATATCCATTCTAAATGAACCATGGATTAATGTATTGTGAGGATATGGTGTACCTTAGTTCCAAGTCAACACCCAGGGTCGATTCTAAAGCCAAGTAATCCTATAGGGTTTCTTCTTGAATTCTCTTATAATGATCTTACCTACTAAATGCTAGAGGTTAAGATCAATATGTGGAATTTCAAGTTGAGTAAAAAGAAGAGTTTTTTTTTTGAATTTCTAATGGTGGGGTACCTCTTCTAGTTTTCTAAGACTAGTCAATAGGAAAGTCCTATGGCTAGACCTAGGCTACTAAAGAAGTTTCTAGACCTCAACCAAAAGTGAGGTCAACAGGGGAGTAATAAGGTTTATAAGCTCGATTTCCTTGATTTTTGGAGCTTCCTACTGGGTTCACAACATTGTTTCCCCATTATGAATTTACAACATTCGAGTTATTGTTACTCTAACTAAAGTTTGGATTATTCTTCCAAGCAGGATTATAATAATTGGCATAAGGATTATTAGAATGATTGTTTATTGCATTTAAAGTCTCATAAGAATATTAAGATTCTATCATTTCTCCAAATGAGTTCTCCTCAAGCACAGGTGTTGTTTGAGAATAATTCATTTCATATTGATCTATCTTCTTTGATATAGCGACTATTTGAGCAGTTAATATAGATATTGCATCAAAATCATGAATACTAGCCACTCTTTTTGGATTTACCCTTTCTGAGGGCCATTTAAAATTATTAGTAGTCGTCTCTTCAATTAATGAATATGCTTCATTTAATGGTTTTGACTTTTATGATCCACTAGCTGCAGTATCAATTGTCGATCTAAGAGATCCAACCAATCCATTATAAAAAGTTTGAATTATTAACCAATCTGGCAACACATGGTGTGGACACTTCCTAAGAAATCTTTAAATCTTTCCCAGGCTTCATAAATTGATTCCCCTTCAAAGTGACAAAAAGATGTAATATCATTTCTAAGCTTAGTGATTTTTTAAGGTGGGAAAATTTAGTTAAAATTTTTTGTGATAAATCTCCCCAAGTTCTGATAAATCCGGGTGCTAATGAGATTAACCACATATTAGTTTTATCCTTGAGTGAAAAAGGAAAAATTCTAAGACTTTTTGCATCATTCGACACTCCATCATATTTAAATATAACACACAATTCTAGAAAACTAGCAAGGTGTAAATTGGGATCTTTAGTTGGTGTTCCCCCAAACTGATTGTTTTGTACAATTTGGATAATACCAGGTTTAAGCTCAAATGAATTTGCAACTACGGTAGGGTTTTGTATAAATGAATTTCATCTGTTATATGATTAGCATAATCCCTTAAAGGTCTCTAATGATTTTCATTTTCATTTCCATAATTACTTGAGTTGCAAGCCATTTTGTAGGAAAGAATTTTCTCTTTTTATTATTTTCAGATTTTTCTAACTGTTCTTTCTAATTCAAAATCGTAAGGTAGTAAGTTTTCAGTTCTTGTACTACGCATACACAAAATAAAACAAGTAATCAAAAATAAGAAACACACTTAAACAAGAAAATGTTCAAACTAAACTACAAATACTCTTTTTTTATTATATTTATATTTTAAAATAAAATAAAATAACTATTACTTTCCGTTACTTTCCTGACAATGACGCCAAAAAATGTATGCACGAAAACTTGGGATTAAATTAATAATAAATATGCAATGTAACCCAAACGATAATTTAATTTTAATGAAAGTAATTTATCTTTAAAACCTCTTTTAAACTCCCAATTTCCTTCTACATATAACACAAGTATATGTATCATTCAAGTAATACATGGCTCTAACGGTGTCCTAGATATCGATCCCATAGAGAAGCTGGAAATATATATAAGCTAGTTATTAATATTTTATCCCTAAATTAAAATAAAAATAAAAAAAAGATAAAGTACAAAGTTTGAAGTTAAACTATTCAAGTGAAATGTTACTAAATATGTAGATGTACGACTACAACAGTTATGTTAAACTAGATGTTAAACTTTCAAAAGTAAAACTATTGAAATAAAATAAAAGTTTTTTTGAAGAAAATATCAAGTATGAAAAAACACCCTTCCCCTTTACAATGAAAATATGGCTTGTGAAGAAATTGAAATCATTTGAAAAATATATTTAAAAATTGTTTTGTGTCAATTAGGAGCAATCCTATACTCTACCCTCTTCTGAGTGCTATAAAGAACATTGACTAATCCAGAGTTTGTTCCCTAATTCTATGGTTAGGCTAGGAGGATACAAACAATCACTCTAGAGCTCCAACTACTCCCTCACTTGAGGGCTAATATGCTCGCATTAGTTTCCAATAAACTGAACTAAATTGGGGATTCTAATATGTCACCTTAAAATCTTCCAACTCTACATCCAACGAACTATTTTTCCCTATTTATTTGCACCAAATCTCATGGATGGCATACTCTCCCATGAAATCAAATGTGATTCTCTTTTTGTTGTAGAAATCATATCTGCTTTTTAGAAAATATGTTTCTCAACACATTTTAACATTTCAATTGGTCAAATTGAAAAGTAAATGAAGATCAGAGTTCAAATCATCACAAATTATCGACATTTAAATCCGTAGAAAATAAAATCAAGTCTTCACAAAACCATTTCTTCAAAGTAGGGAGAATGATAAAGAAGACTACTCAGAATTTAGAAGAGTGATACAATAAAACACGGACTCCATATATAAATATAAGTTTATAAATAAAAGAAATGAAGAATACAACTTATCTCACAATCCTTCCCAAGAAAATTCCTAGAATTTCTCTCTAAGCCTTTCTCCCTTTTCAAGCACTCTCAATTCTCTCTTAGAAGTGTAATGAAGAAGAAAAATCTCACCTTCCCTCTCCTCTTACAACCCTAGAAGACAATCTCCAAGCCCTTTACTTTCTCTCTCTATCTCTCCTTCTTGGTTCTCACACCACCTATCTTATTTCATTCCCCTTTAGAAGTTCTCCAACTTTATTTTATTTTGGGCTGCCTTTTCTAAAAAGAGTTTCAATTTTCATTCAGATTTCAAAAGTCAAACCATTGAATTCAAAAGATGTGTCTCTTTGATCCAAGATTCACATCCCTTCAAATTAGAATCTTCCAAAGTGTTTAGATGCATTGAATCACTCCATAGGGTGTTTAGAACAAGTTTTCTGTTTAAAATTCATGCAAAATTCATCTCAAGCTACCTTAATTTGAAAACATCGCACCTGGCGCATCATGCGCCGATCTGGCACATCATGCGCCAGCGCTCTAGATTTTGGCGCATCATGTGCCAAACCCCAAAATTGGCTATTTTTGCTTCAAATTTTGCTTCTTTTGCCATTTTTGCTCCAAATGCGTAAAAATGGTATACCTGTAACAAAAACACAAAAATACATTTCTTTAAAGTATAATATCACAAAAAATAGATATAAAAAGTGTACTTAAAACAGTATATTATTTTTGTGTATGAGGGCTCTATTTTAAAGGTTAAAAGTAATTGAGGTCATATTCGTGATTTTAGGAAATTACAAATAAACCTCAATCACTTTTGATTGAATTGAATTTTTTGTAACTTGGTTTGGTATCAGTTTCATGTTTTGAGTTTGAATGTTCTTGGATTTTTCATTTGGGGGTTCTAAGGGTTTTGAAGGGCATATTTGTAGTTTTGGAAAGGTTATAAATGCAACCTTCCTCACCTCATTACTTAAAGATTTTTTTATTATTAATTATCTTATGTTTCTTTGGTAGTTTTTAATTAAGTTGTAATGATTTTTAAGGTTTCAAAATACATTTAAAAGTAGATTTATAATTTATCAATATTATTCAAATTTAGTTGTTTAGACTTGCAGATTTAATCAACTTGCTTGAAGTGATTTGAATGATGGTTTGATCATTTTATTTTTTGATTTGAGTTAATTATGTTTTTAAATTTTTTTTAAATTTTAATTTCATATTTTTTAATAATTACAATTCTACCTTTCTGAATATTTTGATATTTTAACTAAGTTTTGATTTGGGCACTTCATTTTATATGTCCATTAATTTCAATTCCTAAGATTTGAAAGTTAAATTTATTGTTACTTAGTTGAATTTTGTTACCAAGGACTAAAATACAAAGTTTCAAATTACATACTTGCGAACCCTTGATTTTTTATTATTTTTTAAATTTTAGATATAAAAGTTAAGATTTTAAAGTGTGGATTTACTAATATTCTTTTTCTTGTTAGTTTCTAAATGATTTTATTTTTATTTTTATTTATGTTTTGATATTTATATTTATTTTAGAAAATAATTTCAATTTCCATAAAATATTAGGATTTTAATGCAAATAGGTGCCTTGTGAGCTTGGGAAAATCATGGGAAGGCTCATGGTCAGAGCACAACCTATTCAAATTTTACTTAATATTGACTTAAAATTAATTTTTGATGATTTTTAATTGATCTAATGATTTTAATTAATCTCATATTTAGTTAAAAGTAAAAATATTTAATTTATATTTTTATTTATTCTCCTCTAATTATTGAGCTTTTAGATTTTCATTTCACATTTCTCCTTTATATTTAATTAATTATAAATTTTTAAAGGGATTTTAATTTTTTTTGGATTTAATTAAATAAAAAAAGTGTTCATCAAGTATGCATTGGATTAAAGTTTTTCTTTATTAAGGGCCAAAACTCGGGGCCTAAAAGATTTTTGGGCCATTATCTTTGCCTAAGAGGGGTGACCTCGATTGGGTTGGTTGAGGAGGTTTTTCTTGAGTCCACACATCTCCTTCAAGCATCAATTTGTTCTAGTTTTGCATTTGAGTAGGGACTTAACCAAATGGGGGCTCGATTTGGTTGAGAGATTTAAGGGTGTGGGAAGGGTGTGTTTTGATAAAGGAAGTGATTTTAAAGTTTGGGAAAGCTAATGGGATGGACAATTTGGAGTTTTCATGTGTTTGGATGTAAGGTTGTTGGAGATCCTAGTACAACTTGGTGGAATTTGGAATACTTTGTGGGAATTAGGGCTTGTGATGATGAGAGGAGGTTAACAAGGATTCTATCTAAAGTTTGGAAGCAAAATTGAGGGGCTTTTGTAGAGGAATTGAGGAGTTTGGAAACTTGGGAAGGCTCTCAGGTTGGAAGCTTTTGAAGGCAATGTCGAGTTTGGAGGAGGACTAAGCTTGTTGAGGTAATAGTTTAAGGGAACTCAAGGAGTAGTTTAGAAGAGCAATTCGTACAGGAAGTGGAAAAATTGTGCCTTGGGTCCTTGGGATGATTTTTTGGGCAATGGCCATTAATGGCCTTTGAAGGAGAGGCATGTAGCATTGAAAGTTTGGTCAGATGCTTGCAGAACGAGGACATGCTTGGCATTTGTATTTAGTGGCTTTGGTTCAATTGTTTTAATTTAATTTTTCATGCAAGGAACTAGGGGTTTAAGCTTTATTGCTTTGGTCAAATGGACTTGGCTAGGTTTGGTTGAGTTGTTAAGGTGCTTAGGTGGTTCTGAGCATGAGCTCAGCATGAGTCTTCGATTTGGCTTTTTGTCATGAGGAAGCATGGGTTTGATATAGGGTTCTAATTTTTGGTGGCTTAACATGATGAAGTGTGTGGGATTTAATTGATATGATTTGGCCTGTGGAAGGGTATCTTGAATGCTTGAGTTATGTTATGTAGTGGGAAATTGGCTCATCATGAGCCAAAGGTTGGTTTAGTGGATTTTCCTTGGCTTAGATGGCTTGTGCTAGTTATTAAAATTGTTGGGCTTCTATTTAAAAATTAGATTGGTTGATTTGGGTTCCAGTTTGAATTTTGGGTCAGGGCTAAGTTTTAGTGTGATGGAAAAATGGAATTTGGTGGACTTAAGTTTATCGTGTGTTGAATTTGGGCTTTAAATTTTGGAATTTAATTTTTAAAATGTTGGTGATCTTGAATTTTGTTAACTTTGATTTTGATTTTTTTAATTAAGTTTTGACTTATAAAAATTTTAGTATTTGTGATTTTGAATTTGGATAATTTAATTTCTATAATTTTTAATGAGTTTGATGTGATTAAATTTTGATTGTTCCAACTTTAAGTTTACTTTTTTTATGCTGGGGTTAATTTTGGTTGGAACAATTTTTAGTGAAGATTGATTTTATTTGTTCTATGGGTTTAACTATTCTTAAAATTTTATTTTAATAGCTTAAATTGTTTCGTGTTTTGTTGATGTTAATTTTAGTGAATTTAGCTAAGATTGGTTTTAATGGGTTTAATTATATTACTTTTTTTTAAATTGATTTTTTTTATTTAATCTTGTTGAAATTGGCATTAGTGAACTTGATAATATTGATTTTGATTATTAGTTATTGTTAATTTTATTTTTTATTAACTTGATCATATTGATTTTCTTGATCAAACTTATTTTAATGGATTAAATTTTATTGATTGTAGAATATCATTATAATGAGTTTTTTTTTTAAAATTGATTTTACTGATTTTAGTTGAAATTGATCAAAGTGAATTTAATTATTATTATTATTATTTGGTTGAACTTGATTTTAGTAGTTTTAATCATATTAATTTTGCTTGAAATTTATTTTGGTGGATTGATTTTTTTTTTTGTTGAAATTAAATTTTGGTAAGTTTAACAATATTGACTTTTAATTTTTCTATTTTATTAAGGGATAATCCCTACCTTGGTCCCAGATGAGTCTCACACCTAATGTACTTTTTATGAGCTCACAAAGGTGTTATCTAATAAATGGAGAATGAGAAGTGCAGATTGAAAGATTAAAAAAAGACCAAAGTATCTAAAGCCAAAGAATTGTTTAAGATATTTTCAATCCTATGGGAATGCAACTTATGTTTTAATAACTTTACTTTAATCAAATCATCCAAAGGTTAAGGATTTGAAGGCAACTATATGAAAAAGTTGGGGTGAAGAAAGATTAAAAATTCTATTTTGATATTCATTTCACCACTTATCTTCTAAGAGATCCACTAAGCAAACCTTAAGGCTAGATCTTAGACTCCTAGAAAGAGAGAGGAACAATATAGATCTCATACAGAATAAGGTAAACAACATTATACAGAAGGATGATGAGAGAGAGAGATAGAGAGAGATAGAGAGCGAGTGATAGGGAGTGAGAGAGAGAAATGACATAACAATTGGACCAATGCCAATATATAAAAACTTCGCATATATGAGTGCTCTACATGAAAGGGATCTATGAGAAGGAAGTCATGGAGATCTTAAGATGAAATGTCATCATGGCTTGTGTTAAGAGTGGGCAAGTGTGTTAAGCCCGATGTTTCATCAACCAAGACGATATCTGCACCTCTGGTGACAACAGAGCCTCCAATGGCTTGAACAACTTAAACACTATATCAATCAGAAGGTCTAATCTAGAACATCTAAAGCTTTCAGCGGTGACAAGAAATATCGCCATCTCAATGCCTTGAGAGATATTAATGATGGAGTCAATGATACCAATTAATTTGTCTGCCAATCAATTCGTCAATAGCTCTATAAACATGGAGATCTTTTAAAGACATGCACAACTTCAACACTTGAATTTCTAAATCCACTTAAAATCATTTACTTATCATCGAGTTTCACTTGAAAAAAAAAATCAACATTTTAAATTTTTATTTGAAAACAATCCACTTAAATTAAGTAAAAAAACATCCCAAATCAATTGAAATGTGCACAAACATCAAAATTTCAAAGTACTCGGAAATTATATTTCAATTTTTTTCTTTATATTTTCTTTACCTAAATGCTATGAATTTCCCCCCCAAAAAAAAAAATCTAAACGGTATAATGATAATAAAAGAAGATATAACTATTTTCATATTTTATTTTTTTAAGTGTAATAATTAAAGCATAAACATTATTTAATTCCAATTTTAGCAAAATTTTCTTAAATATGATATACCCAATCTAGCACGTGGGCGGCGGCGGCGAGTGCTGGGGATTAGCTAGTGCGCGTGGCCACCTCACGCAAATGGAATAACAGTTGTTTTTTAAATAGCACTTTAGTTAGGTTCAAAGTGCGGCAGCTGTCAAGTCATTATCAAAACTTGCCATGTATTAAATTAACCTGTCATTTGAAAATTATCCTCTCATGCCAAATTTATATTTTGTATCTACTATATATTTATCTATTTGATATTTAAATATTAACATTTACTTGTATAAAATTTAAATTTTAATATTGCATCAAAGTCTTAACGAAGTTATTTTTAATAATATATACATATATGTTGGGTATAACTATAATATTAAAGAGTTACATAAAAAAAATATTTAAATATGATGTTAAATAAAGTTATAAGAAATGATATGCATTTAATTTTTTTTACATAAAATTTTTTATTAGTTTGATAGATTAAAATTTCTAAAAATATATTATTAATGTGTGCTAGAAGGTTCGCGGCGGTAGAATGGTTATTTAGCATTGTAGTGTTACATGAAATTCAACACACATTCATATAATATTGATGATAGGTAACATGTGAAAAACTCGAAAAAAAGAAAAACCCATAAGGCCTAATCAAGTTAGAAATAATCTTTTATAGCTTGATGAGTACAAATACATGTTTTTTTTTTTCGACGTGCAAAAAAGGTCACACAGTTACAGTGTTTGTATGAAAGAAGACTTGTTGGGCAATAGTCGGGAGTGGTTGCAGTTGTTGGAACTTCGGCACACCATCTTCAAAGTGCATCGTTGTGCGGTGTTCAGAATGTTATGCTGCTTTACAACATGTACTGCTGCTCGGTGATGTTGGCCAATACTCCACAAAGCGCTCCATTACACAACAGTGTATCACAATGTGATTCATTACACCAACGTGTATGTTCGTATTTCGCAAAGCGCTTTGTTACTCCATAATGTCAATCACAACTTTGAACAGTGTTTTGTTACTCTATGACATTGATTGTTGTTTAGCAATGCACTTTGTTATTTTGTGGTATATGTCGTGATTCCGCAAAGGGTTTCATTGCAATGAGCAAAGGCAATCGGCGGTAATCAACTACGGTCGATGTGTTGTGGTTGACAACGACGTGAGATGGAAGCTTTCATCCGATTTCGAAGCAGAACACTAGAATTTAGCTCCTTTTCTTCTCGAACATCATCCAAGCTTAGATCTTCCTCCCCTTTGATGATGAAGGTAGGGTTTTACTTAGAGAGTCTAGGGGAGGCTTCCTGACAAATAATGAAAGAATCTTGACCACTCTAGCAGATAACCCATAGAGATCCCCTCGATCAAAAAGTGTTTTGTGAAAATTAAGTGTGTTAACACTATCTGAATTGATTGATCTTGAGCTCGCTGGCTTTTTCTCATAGAATTCGTTTGATCTTCCATTTGGGGACAAAAATTTTCCAAAAATGGTTCAATGGATTAATCCGAGCTTGAAGCGACTTAGATTAGGTGAATGTTGGTGTCATTATGTTCATCTTATCAAGATAGCTAGGTTGATTGTATGTTTGCCAAAATTAGAGTAATAAATGTTTTTTTAATGTGGGTTCAAACATTTCATGCTCAAAAACTACCCTGTGATTCATGTCATTGTCGGTCACTTTAATGTTTGAAAATAACGTGATTTAATATACATATAATTTAGATTTGGAAAAATAGTATTTTAACTTTTAAAAAATATGTGACTAACAAGATCTTATATATTTGATAGTTTGAGTGATCGAACACAACACTATAAACAATACACTATCCCAAGAGATAGGCATACTTCTTGAAAATAATCTTGATCAAATAAACTAATGAAATTTTTTACATCGGTTTGGTTTACGAATCTTATGTATGACTGATCTCGATTCTCTTTATATATGTAAAATGTGATGTATGTGATTATATGATTAAGTATAATTCTTACTTTGTAAAGGCGCCAAAACTTGATCTCAAACAAAAGCTAGTTAAGATCTTGACTTCAAAGCAATTAAGAATACAATTATAATATTTAATATGGGATAGTTATCAAGTGTACGTATCATTATCAAGTAATATAGGATTTTTTGTTAAGCCCCGAATATCGAACTCATAGGAAAAATACAATATGCATTTGATAAAATAGAAGAAATTAAATAACAAAATTTTGCTTAGTAAAATATTTTTACTTAAACTTTAGATACTAAAATAAGAATGAAAGTTTGATTATTTTTGTAATTTTTTATAATAAAAAATAAAGTAAACAACTGACTAACTTAACTATATATTTGCCAGATGAAGGTAATATAAATAAAATATATTTTTTCTTGTCATGAATCAGTAACAAGTATAAAAATTATGTTGTGGAAGTATTCTAATTGTATTGTGTCAAATAGGAGAAATAATATTATTTACCCTTACTATAGATGGTATAAAGAATATTCACTAATCTATAGTTTGAATAGTCTTGAAGACGGGTTAGGTAAGGAAGATACTAGCTCTCACTCTAGAGTTCCCTCTTCTCCCTCTACATGGGGGCTAACATCTTGTATCAAAACCTAAGACTATAAATCAAATTGGGGACTTTAGCATGTCACTCTAAAGTGCTCTAATTTTACACCCTTCAAAGTTTATTTCCCTATTTATTTGGACTTGACTCCATGAAATACATTCTCATCAATGAAATCAAATGTGATTCTTACCATTTGTTGACTGATACAATACCATCTCGGATCCTACATGTTCTCACAACATGTATTAACATCTTAATTATCCAAATCAAGAAGTAAATGAAGTACAAGCTTTAAAATAATCACAACTTTTTCTAACATTAAATATTAATATTTCACACAACTTCTCTCCAATACTTAATCATTTATCATTTTAGGGGAAAAGATAAAGAAAACTACACAGAATTCTTAGAGAAAACACAACCACACTTGAGTTTGAAAGTATAAATCATGCACACAAACAAGAAGTCTAAATTAAAACTAAATGTACAAAGATAAAAACTAATCTCAAATTTCTCTCCACAAAATGTTTTAAAGTTCTTTTGAATCTCTTCCTTCACTTACAATATAAACTAAAACTCAAAATAAAAAGAAAAATGGGCAGCAGCGGCAGCGGCGGCAGCAGCGGCCTATGTGGTGGTTGGCACTGGTCAGTCTCTTGTGGATTGATCTTTTATAAAAATCCAAAAGGTGTCTTGATGTCTCTTCAAAATATGTCTATATTCAATGAATCATCTAGAAGTTGCCTCCCTTCAGAAGCCAATTGAATGAATTTTTGTGTCCATTAACTATTTTCCATATTTTTACCAAGGGTGGCTTCAAACACCTCTAAAAAAATTTGTCCAAATTCAATGAATCATCAAATAACTACTTCTGGCGCTTAAGAGCGGGGTACCGGGCACTTAGGCGTGACTCTCTCTATTTAACTAGCGTGTAAGCGACACTCCTGTGTGTTTAGGCACCTAAGTTCATTTTTGCACCTTCTTCAATTTTTGCTCCAAATTTGTCCTCTTTTCACTCCTTTCACCATTTTTCATTCATTTGATTGTACGTAAAAGAAAAACACACAAATACATTTTATTAAAGCGCAATATCTAAAAAAATAGGTATAAAAATGTGTACATAAAAACTATATATTTTAATTTTATCAATGACCAATAAGTTCTTCTATCTAATATAAGGATTAGATAGGTTTTATGTTACTTGGCTTCTAAAGTTCCCTATAGGTCAAGCCCCTATAATTAATCACATCCAAAATGACCTAAGACACTTAAGAAAACTCTCGATAAAGATCATGGGCTTCATCCTCAAGATATTCAATTTTTGGATTTTTCAAGGTAGTTTGTAAAGAATAAAAAGTGGGAAAGGATCAAGTAAGAAAAATTAGTTTAGGAATCAAAGGAGTGAAGACTAGAAGATGTCACAGAACAGAGGCAAATCTCAACAACTTCCAAAGATATCCTATTATTGGGTTTTATATTTTTGAAGTGAAATCATTTATGTTCGATCCCACCAATTATTAATTATAGGGATTATACTTGAATAATATCAAATTATGAAAATAGCATGAAAGATTGGAGGATTTATATCGTATCGGACAACGACCTTGGAATCCTAAGGCGAGTTAGGGCTTATATTACACAATAGACAAAAGCCTAAAAGTAGAGTGAGGGTTTATGTCTCACCAAACAAACTACCTTGAAGTCTTATGAGATTATTATTTTTAATTCTAAGAAATAACTTAGCTGATTTAGACTGGTTTTGCTATTATAAATTCTCGCCCTCGGTCTGTAACGACTTGCTCCAATTCCGCTCGTCGAGGTAAAAACTTCACTTTTTTGTGTCATGAATTATGATCATTTTTGTTTTATGTTTTGGTTATTTTTTTCATTTTCGTTCGAACATTTGGGAGAAAATTTAATTTAACTTAAGTGGCATCAGTCAAGATCCCACTATTTTGTTGTCCTTACTCCACTAGTGTCTCTTAAGTTTACTTTGTCTAAACAAGTGGTTAAACTTTTTTAGACCATAGAATTCTTGTTTACCATCGTAGGTTACCTCATCCTAGAGAATCTCATAAACCCAAAAGAAGTAGATGAAGTGTGTTCAAAAGGTTTAATGGTTTATCATTATTTTAGAAAGTGTATTTTTGTTTTTTTGTTGAAACATGCAAGAGTAAGAAAATGTTGTAAGGTAATGTAGGAATAATGCAATAAATAAATTATGGAGCACGTGCCTGACACTCCTACTGCAACTGCATGGGTAGTAGCATAAACTTAGTATAATAAAGTGCAAAAATTTTAAATGAATTGCAAAGAGAATCTGGTACGAAAGAAACCCAAAACAAGTGGTCGAAGAAAAACACGAGCAAGTAAAACAATGCCCAATGTCACATATGAAAGACTGAGACTAAGTATAAGACATTAATGAAGGTGAGGGCTCAGAACTCGATTATATGCTTTATTATCCAACACTAACAAAAGCCACCAACCTGGAAATCTGAGGAAGGGTAACCCCTAACCTCAATCCAAGTGATTAGGTTGTGGTCTCTTATAAGATTTCAAAAAAAATTCTCTTAGCTTTTCATATAAAGGGGTTTACTTAACATTCAAAAGTAATCACATCCTGAAAAGGATTTCTATTAGCTTCCAAGTGTTATATACTTTTTGTAAAACACTGTAGTCCACGAGCTAATAACTCTAATTAGCAAGTAGTGCCAAAAACCTAAGAGAGTTAGGGGCAACTCCTACCAGGGTTTGGTGAATAGTATCATCAATCTTATCTCCTTTCTCGAAAGATCCTTCAAGTCAGAAATACTATTCCAAATCCCACTTTGTATCCCTCGTTTAACACACATGAGCAATGTCAAAATTGCCCTTGTCACAAAGACCTCTGGCTCGCACTAGCACGATGATCCATATGTGGCATAAACAAATATCCCTTATTTCTCACAAGAATTTGAATACCTTATTCAAAACTCAAACAAATGAGCACTGAGTTTAAATGTGTGTCGTGTAGGTATTTTATTGCAATTGGTGCACTAATGGGTTCAAAATCATATCTTGTTGGATCCCTATCAGATTTTGCAAATGATTTTCTTCGAGGAACAATAATAGGTTCAGATGTCCTTCAAAATATCCAGAATCCTGCACAGGGGTTTAGGGCATATCCCTAAACCACTTTAGACATTTCTAAATAATTTCGAGTTCATATAAGATTATTATGTCATTGAATTAATCAACCCTGATTAAGTTAAGTTTTAGTTGCCGTGTGTTAACTTGTGCTTAGTGAACTTCGGTCTTTAAATTAACCCATGAATAGGGGAAACTAATCACTCATTGTTATATTGATGAACTATAGGAGTAAGGACCCTCAGGGAAAACCTAGTTATTACAGATCTTTCCATCTCTTTTTTATTGAACTTGAGCTCGTAGTGTTCAGCAATGTTTATGATTATTAATGTTTCTATTATAAGCCACAATACGCAATTTTAGGTTAACATTGGCTCACTACCAAGCTCTTAAAGGTTTAGGGGTAAAGTTGTAATTTTATAAAATTTTTATGATATGGAGTGTAATCTCCGTTGAAAGATTGAATTGCACTTAGCCATTGATTAAGGGTTTAAATCAGTGAATTGCCATCTTCTTCACTCAAGCCCCCTCACACTAGAATCATCAAGAAAACTTAACCTTCTTCTAATCCATAACGATTTAATTAATTACAATTTTACCTTTTGTAGAAGGTGAAGTGAATTTGTTCCTACCTTTTAACCTATTGTACTTCAATCACTTTAGAAAATTAATTATCATAATTATTTCCCATTTACCATATGATTTTTTCTATATTTTAAAGTAGACTTCAAATTTCCTTGATTACCATTTTATCTCTAGGGTCCCTTCATAATTTATTCAATTTAACTCAAATGACTTTGAAACTTGGTTCTTACCCAGCTCATGGGTCAATTTATACACCAGAGAAGAATTTTTTATTTTTCCGTTTTTTATTTAACTATTAATAACTATTTTATGTTAGAACAAGGTTTTGTAAGCTAATTAACTTAGTTAACCAAAACCATCTTTTCTGCACTCAAGAAAATTTTAAGATGTTTACATATGTCAGAGGACCACTTGGAGTAACTTTTGTGAATTTTGAAGTACATTTTAATTTATAATTTTTAGTTGATTTTAAGAGAAAACTAAACAGAAAATTCATTTTTCTATTTTTGATAACTCTGACCTCAAAGAACTCAAATAATTTTTTTTATATTTTTTATTTTTATTTCTATTTTTATAATTATCTTATTTAAAAAAAAGAAAAATACATTTAAATAACAAATATACATTTTTATATCTTTAAAAATTTATAAAAATACATTTTAGTGGTTTTCTATTATTAGATAATAATTTATGATATTTCAAAGTACATTTATATTTTGGTGATTTTTAATTATGTTTAATTATTTTTAAGTTAGAAAATAGCTCAAAAATGAACTTTTCATTTTGACCTCAATTTTATTTTTCTTAGGTTCCTCTGGTCTTAAGGAATCATCTAAACTAATTTTCCTAATTTTCTGATTTTGATTTTATTTTAGATAATTATTTCAAACAATAATTCTTATTTAATTTAAAAATATATTTTAGCATTAAAAAATAACTTTCTTGAGTTTTAAACTTTTACAGGGACTTTACATAGTCATTCTCTTCATTTTTTTATATTCTAAAGATATTTTGAATTATTTTGTATTTTTTTTTAGTTTTTAATCATTTTTATTTTTCTTAAATGGAAAAAATGTTTCTTTTATCTTTTAAGTTTCTTTTTAATTTTTCCTAAGGCCCTCTAAACACATTGAATCTACCAAACTTGATTTTGTATTATTCTAAATTTTATTTTTGTTATGATTTTTTATTAAGATAATATTAAAAGTCCTAGAAAATTAGAGCTTCTGATCATAGGGATGCCCTCTGACCTTGAAAAAAATCAGAGGAGGTCCCTAATGTCATTAGGAGTAAACCCTCAAAATTTTATTTAAGTTGGATAATTCTCTAATTAATTAAATATAATTTCCACTCTGGAGGTTTTATTTAAATAAAAATAAAATATTTAATAAAGATTTTAAATTTTTGGTTCAATAAATTCTCCTTTGTTAACTGAGAATAGAAGTATTTTTATTTTATTTTATTGATTTTTCTACACCTAGATAAAAATTTTTGGAGTTTCTATAATTAAATAATTCTAAAATACACAAATTTTTTATGTATCCACATCGGCGCCATGTCAAACATTGGTCAGCCCGCAGTTTGTGTTATGTTCACTCGTTTGACTCAATCTCGACTACCCGTTCAATTCACATGGAAACGAACAACATCTGCTCACCATCCCCAATCGTCATAAGTCAAGAACCGTTCGTGTTCGAACTCTAAGATCTCGTTCGATACACAACCAAATTAAGTGTTGTTTGTTCCTACACCTTCATCTAAATGAGACGAACACATCTATATGGCTAGATCTGCATGACATTAAAATTTTCTTCACAAAGATCCAAACAAAGCACAAATTTAGGAATTTTAGTATGTGCCATTGCCCAAGAGGTGAGGCCTCAATTAGGTTTGTTCTTGAGCTTTTCCTTCAGTCCACAAACATCCTCTATGCTCCAAGTCGTTGACCCGAACTGCAACTACGCAAAAATTTAGCTTTTAAAAAATGACAAAAAATTTGGCCCAATTTATATTTAGCGGCTTGTGTGCAAAATCAAAATGTTACAAAATTTAGAAAATGATTTACACACTGGTGGTATGATGCGCCCCTAATGTATGTTATTTTTCTGCATATTTTATGTCAATTTAGTTCCCCGCTAACAGTGCCAAAAACATGACCCGTCCCAAAATATATGCAGTAATTTAGCTTTTAAAAATATGGCCAAAATTTGACCCAATTTATATTGAGTATTTAATGTGCAAAATCAAAATGTTATATAAAATCTATAAAATGAATCACACACTAGTGGTTCTACACAAGTGCAGGTATCGCTTCAAGTAACATAGAGATTTCTTTAAAAACCCCAATATCGATCCGACAGAGAAGCGTAGTAAGAAATCCCTTAGGCTAATTCTAGTCTACTACTATAAAGTCTTAGTTTTGGAAGATGGAAATTCTTATGAAAATAACATAAATCACAATATTCTAACAAAAAAAATTAAAGAAAGCAAAGTTATAATAGGTTTAATGAATGCTGACAGAAATGTAACTAAAAGAACTATGTTTACTAAACTAATTTCTAAACTTTAAAGTTAAATTTAATAAGACTAAAAAATTTATGTGACAAAGAGTTCAAATTTAAGAAAACATCCTTCCCATTTACAATGAGTATATGGATAGTGAAGAAATTAAAATCATTTGATATATATATACACATATCTTCATTCAAAAGCCTTTCCAAGTGTCTAGATTCATCGAACCAGTCAATGAGTAGTGCAAGTTGTTTAGAATCTTCCAGAGCATCCTAGAATAGCTCAAAATCACCTAAAATCCATCCCTTAACCGTTTCTGGTGCATAGGTGCCAGTTTTGGGCGCATAGGCATCATCTTCTCTGTATTCAGGCAGCTCCACCGTTTCACTCCATTTAACTTTGTCTTGCCCTATTTTAGCTCCCTTTCACTTCAAATTG
>NEWO01000202.1:634440-661379 GCA_003013225.1 Phalaenopsis aphrodite
TCACCACCAAAATAACTTTCTTTGAATTGAATCTAATGAATTTTCTAAATTTTAAACTTCTTTTGAGATAAATATAATAAATTAAATATAGTGTGTGTGTGTTTATAGTATATATATATAGACACACATACACAATTCCTCGCTATTTACATGTTGACATTTAAAGTTTGATATTTATATTTATAATATTTTTAATGTCATGATTTTATGCATGTAAGATTGTACTTCAGATTTAAAAAGTTAATAGTTGTGATATTTTTTATGTGATATTAAAGATTAGATTGTTATGTATGTAAGTATAAAGGTTTAGGTGTTTGATATGTAAATATATAAGAATGTGTGGTATCTATGTAATGCAAAAAAATAATAATAACAATTGGAAAGATAAATTTAAAACTTAAGAATTTATTTTAATAAAATATTTATTTGAGAAATTCTAATCTTTATTTTGATTTTTCTATAATAAAAAGTTTGTTCTGATATAATTTTTCTTCACGTGTTTCTTTAGTGGTAGTGCTTATTAAGAGTTTGTTTGGGACAACTGCAACTTATGTAGCTTATCCAGATAAGCAGCTTATCTTGATCAGCTATTGATCGACAATTGATCCAGATAAGCTCATTGACAGTTTGGTTTGTGCCTTTGAAAAACAACTAATTTACAGATGTTTCTGGATAAATGATCATTCTGCCCATGATCTAGATAAGCAATCTAGCTGTTTAGTTTGTGAGTTTGGAAAGCAGCTAATTTGCAACTATTATTGAATAAATGAAGATTTTGTCACTACGCAGTCCTGTTATTTGTAACAGAACTGTAATGGCTATCATTTGATTTTTTAGAACTAAAAAAACCACTTCATAATAGTACAAAAAAATATATACACCTCACTTAAGATTAAATAACAATAAATCTAATAAATAAGAAAAAAACATATTAAAATTACAATTAAAAATATGATAATATTTATTTTAAACTACAGAAGAAGCATGGAGTGAGCAATATTGTCTGGTTGGGATACTGTCAAACCACAATCACTATCGATAGTGGAATCGGTTGAATTGTCTGCTCACCTGTAGAACTCACACTTGTCCGTAAAGTGCATAAATAATTGAGTCAGAATTCTGGATTCATCTTCATAAAAAAACTATCTATGGATTGGGTCTCCCAGTAACTTCATATAGTTTACATAGAGTTGTTTTCCCGCCTTAACTCTAGAATATGTATCTAGAACTCGAAGACAGTGATCAACGGAGATGTCTTGTGATGCACCAAGCTTAACTGTGCAGGAGTCAACCAGTCTTGTTATTGTAACTCTGATGAATGTGGTTCTTCTTTTTCTTTTCTCCACCCTAGGCCTCTTTGATTTGCATGTGGATTCAACATCCGTGTGGATTTGGCTGGGGTCTTTTTCTGAGTCACTTACCTGCTTGGTTCCCATGACAGCTGGTTAGCCGCTTCACCGGATCTTAACGCAAGCATGAGGATCCTCTTTTTAGTTCTTTTCATATTTTTCATTACTTTTTTAGTTAATCCCACTTGTTCTTAAATTTCATTTTATCGTAGTCTCTTCCTATCATTTCCTTGAACTTTGCCATAAGATTTTCCCACCTAATTTTGTTAAAATAGGTCGTGGGTCTATTTTCCAGTTTGATTTTCCTTAAACAGAGGTCACAAAATATAATAGTTAGCTCCTTATCCCACATGGTCGATGATCTGATCTCCTTGTTCTTACTCATTGCATTACTCAAAAATGAACGAACCAAGTATAAGATTGGTAAAGAAAAGAATTGAACGAAGTATTTCTAATGATGAGAAGTTGATAAAACAAATCATCCAAAACATCAATTTGGAGCAATTGTTTAAAAAAACTGATGAAACTTAGCTGATCCATCAAGTTGAAGAGGAGAAAAATATAGGATGCCCAATACCACATCCGTTAACTTAGCAACTACTAAACACCTAAAATAACAAGCATAACATCATGATACCAAGATAATACACAAGAACCCTTTATGTAGTGATCCAAGTGAAAAAAAAGAAAAAGACTTTAACACTTTAGAAATAAATTCTTTTTGAGTACTGCCCTCATGAAATAAAAAAATATTAAAACTTTGGTTAACTGTAACTCAACTGCCCTCATGAAAAGTTCATAGCCAAAATAACCTTAACCTCTATGATGCATAATGCTACAAACGAGAATACATCATACTACATCCATACAAAGCCAATCAAACAAAAAAATTATGATGAACATAACCAAAATAACCTAAACCTCTATGATATAAGACTTTAAAAACATTGTCATTCCGTCTATGATATATGACTTCTTGTTGCAAAATAACATTAAACTCTATGATATATGACTTCTTGTTGCATAAAAACTGAGCATAACAATAATTACTTTAAAAATGTTGCATTTCTGTCAACAACTCTATTGTTAACATTATAAAAGTTACAACATCACAAACGGGCCCATGGTAATTTATGGATATCATAATCTTTTGTCATTCTCTTACTGAGCTTATCCATAATAAATCAAGCATGTCTTCCTTCAACAGGGTTGGTACATGAATTGTGCAGCCAAATCAACTAACTTAAGAAGCAAACAATGAATGAGAAGATTTATAAATAGAAAACACGAGGCAAACATGAAGATATCTTGATTCAACAAAATTTCAACTTTTCTATCTCATTAATCATATGTTCATGCTAAACAATGGTTCCCTTCTTAAAAGTACTTATGTAAATGAATCCATCATGGACCCATTACCTGATGTAAATTTCCTTTCTTGAATCTAAAATAGAAATTAAGGAACCAAGCATTTAACTTCAGCAGCTAACGACGAGTATTAAACTATGTAGGAAACATCACACGTGACTGCAATACAACTAATACGCCTTAGCAACGAATAAACAGAGCACTAACATGAACTCCAAATAAGCGAAGAAATAAAGCCATTCCAAAAGAAATCACCACAATAGAGCACCACCAATATCTCACATCAAAGGAGGAAGACAAATATTAACGCTAAATAGCCACTTGATCGAAAACCATCACGAGAAAAAAGAGAAGGATTTTACTTACGGAGCACCACAACCACAAATCAAAGAGAAGAGGAGGAGAAAGGCAACGTTCGAGAAAGAGCAGGAGAATCGAAGAAAAAGTGTTATGACTTTGGCACGGGAAGAGAGCACAGGAGACGATCGAGGGCGCGAGAAGGGCAATTGCAGGAAATACTTCTTTCCGAACACGGCCACGGGTCGCGGCCGCATTCGCTTTTATTAATAATCACTCACACGTTTATCTCGAAACTCCGATGCAACACACTAAACAAATGCAGGGAGCTGCGGCATTTTCCAAATACTCCCTCAGCAACAAACTGCCTCAAATGCACCCTAAGCCGTGCAGTTACTCACTTTAGAAATTCAAAAACTTCCAGCAAATTTATTTAATAATTGAGATTGAATTCGTGACACAAAATAAAATTTTAACCCAATCTTTCAAAAAAGAAAATCTAATTATACAATTCAATTAAGATGGTGATGACAGTGGCTGAGGTCAGATAATCCATAAATGCTGTCCGCATCAATGCCTGCGTGTTCATTTTTCGATTATACTTGGAAATGTAATACGTATCGAAATGATGGCATTTTAATGTTTCTTTCTGCTGTCATGCTCAAAGACAAAAGTGTTTCACAGTTCTTGAGCTGTTGTATCTGAGCATAGGTAATTTAGGCTATGATTGAAAGCTTTGAATTGAAATGAAAATAGTAGAAAAATTAACCTGATTAATGGCTAAGGAGCCGTTCATTTTATATTTTGTCTTTTATTTCATTTTAGTTTATTAGCTTTAATTTGAAATAAAATGTATTTGATATAATTAATTAAGAATTTATTGGTTTTAAAAATTATCAAAAAAATTAAATTTAATTTAAGTACTTTTAAGAACATGCTATTTTTTTTTTTTAAACGAGAAGGATGAGAATGTAAATTGCTTTGTGGAGAATCAAATTAAATCACTTTGGGATTCATATCTGACCATTTTGTCCATTTCGATAATTGATGGATGATTAGATTTCTTAATTATGCCCCAAGATTAGTTTAATATGGTTTGTATGAGCAATAAAAAGTTTACTATCTTGAAACTATTTGCCACACTGGTTTTAAGATAATTTTTTTATAATGTCATTAGTTTTAAGCAATATACATTGTAATTTATGGCTCACCATTTCTCATGAACTTTTAACTATACTATATAAGTGGTTCGGTGCCGAAAGATTCTTAGCAATAGGGTGATTATCTGACATCTTAGCATTGGGCGAAGATCCAACACACACACAACTAAAAGAAAAGTAAATAGGAGGAGATGATTCAACTTGTTACATGGAAAATCACGAAAAGAGGAAAATACGACGACGGCATAGCCAAGTTAAAATAATTCATCATATAATTGTCAGTACATAGATAAACTATTCTTCTAAATTTGGGAAGACGTTGTTACAAAGTTGATCATTTTAGATGTATAACAACAAGAAGCCAGCCAAGCTTACAAATAATTCAGTGTGTTTTTGTGGTTTGGCAATTTTTCCTACAATCCCTTTTTCATGTAATTTAGTGTGTTTTTGTGAATTAATTGAAAAAGGGATTGTAGTCACACTTTGAGGAGGCTATTAAAGTATCTACTTACAAATAATTCAGTGTGTTTTTGTGGTTTGGCAATTTTTCCTCATTGCACTATATGTGGGTAAGTAGTCACACACCTCTTGTTACAAAGTATTTCACAAAAATAGACTAGTTGGGCATAAATACTTTTATTTTCCTACAAAAACACACTGTATGTAGATACTTTAATAGGCTCCTCAAAGTGTGACTACAATCCCTTTTTCAATTAATTCACAAAAAAATGTTATCATACATCTTTGAAATGTAGCAATGACATTATATAAATCAAATGACATTCTTTTAAAAGCAAAAGTACCATAAGGACTGGTAAACGTTGCTTTTTCCTGATCCTCATGAGATATTTGAATTTGGTGATAACCAGTATATCCATCCATAAAATAAAAATATTTATGCCCAGCTAGTCTATTCAGCATTTGATCTAGAAAGGGTAATGGAAAATGATCTTTCCTAGTGGCAAGATTTAATTTTCTATAATCAATTCATATTCGCCACCCTGTAACTTATCTAGTAGGTATTAACTCATTATGTTCATTTACAGTTACAGTTACTGCTCCTTTCTTAGGAACGTAATGAATTGGACTAACATATGCACTATCTGATATAGGGTAGATAATTTCAGTATCTAACCACTTTAAACTTTACAACTTCTTTCATAACAGGATTCAATATTCTTTGTGGATCAGCCCTGGGTTTGCAGTTCTCTTCCATATGAATTCTATGTATACAAATTGAAGGAATGATTCCTTTAATATCAGCAATTGTCCATCCAAAGGCTTTCTTAAAATTTTTCAGAATTTTCATCAACCTTTCTTCTTCTTCCAATGTTAATTTTGAGAAAATTGTAACTGGTAAAGTAGAGGAATCTCCTAAAAAGACATATTTTAAATGATCAGGAAGTAACTTCAGCTCTAATTCTCGAGGTTTTTCAATAGAAGACAAAATGATTTATCTTTGTCTATCGTGTCCAAAACTTTAAAACTTTCTCAAACATAGTTTGAATTTTACTTAAAAAGATCTTCACATTGATTTAATTCCTCTTCTTGCTCGTGTTCCAAATCTTGTACTTCAGATTTTTCTTCATAAGTAGTTGTAAAATGGCATTCACTTAGATAACTTATAACATCCATCCTATAACATTCATTATCTTTACCTTTTACAGGGTATTTCATTGATTTTGAAATGTTAAAAGTAATAGTTTGATCATTAACGCGCATTGTTAATTCCCCTTTCTGCACTTCTATCATTACTCTTGTTGTGGCTAGGAAAAGTCTTCCCAAAATGATAGGTATCTCTTTATCTTCCTCCATATCTAGCACAATGAAAATAACATGAAAGATAAATTGATCCACTTTCACTAGGACATCTTCTATAACTCCTTTAGGGTATGTTATCGAATGGTCAGCTAACTACAGAGTTACAGTAGTAGGGGTTATTTCTCCTATTTCTAATCTTTTAAATATTGATAATGACATATGGTTAATGCTTGCACCTAAATCACATAAAGCTTTCCCATAAAATTTGTCTCCTATTGCACATGGAATTGTAAAGCTACCAGGATCTTTAAGCTTTTCAGAAAGCTTCTTCTAAATTATCGCACTGCACTCCTCACTAAGCGCAACAGTCTCATTATCTTCAAACTTCATTTTTCTGTTGAGAATATCCTTAATAAACTTTACATAGCTCAGCATTTGTTCTAAGGCTTCAGTAGATGGAATATTAATTGTAAACTTCTTAAATATTTCCAGAAATTTTGAAAATTGTTTATCTAACTTCTACTGACAAAGTCTCTAAGGAAATGAAAGTACTGGTTTTTCCAAATCAATTTTCAGTGGAGAAATAGGTCTCTCAAAATCTTTTGGAGCGTCCTCTTTTGATTCTTCTATTTCTTCACTCCCTACTTCAATTTCTTTTTGAACTCGACTTTCCAACTCACTTCCGCTTCCAAGTTGAATGGCTTTTACTTGTTCTTTATTCTGGTCTTTTGGATTTGATTTAGTATTACTAGGAAGTGTTCCTTGGGATCTATTACTTAATGAATTTACTATTTGCCAAAGTTGATTCTCGATATTTTTAATTATAGCTCCTTGACTTTGCAATTGATTTCTCATTTTTTACACCACTTCTTCTATAGACAACTTCTTCTCCTTAAACTGTGTATTATTGTTGAAACCTGGAGGATAAGTAGATCTATAATTATTATTCCCTTGGTTGTTCCAGTTTCCCAATGAGTTTCCTTGGGTGTTCCCCCATTGCTGCTTATTACCACCCAAATTGTTATTCCAGTTAAAGTTGGGATGGTTCTTCCAACCTGGGTTACAATAATTTTAATATGGGTTATTCTGCTTATTATTTATGACATTCAAAGTTTCTAATGAAGCTTGAGAATCTACCATTTTGCCTAATGAATTCTCTTCAATCATGAAAATTGGTTGAGAAAAATTCATTCCATATTGGTCTAACTTCCTTGAAATTGTAGGAACTTGATTTGCTAAGATGGTAAATGCATCAGTTTCATGATATTGGTAGTCATTTCTTCAATTAAAGCATAAGTGTCATGAAATTGTTTTGCATCAATGAACCACCAGCAGCGGCATTGATAATTGATCTAAGAGATCCAATTAATCCATTATAAAAAGTTTGAATTATTAACAAATCTGGTATAGCATGGTGTGGACACTATCTTAAGAGTTCCTTAAATCTCTCTCATGCTTCATAAATATATTCCCCTTTAAACTGATTAAAAGATGTAATATCATTTCTAAGCTTTGCAGTTTCTGATGGTGGAAAATATTTAGCAAGGAATTTTTATGTAAAATCACCCCAAGTCCTAATAGATCCAGGTGCTAACGAATTCAACCACATCTTAGCTTTATCCCTCAGTGAGAGAGGAAATAACTTAAGTTTTATGGCATCATCTGATACACCATTGTATTTAAATGTAGCGCACAATTCTAGAAAATTGGTAAGATGTAAATTTGGATCTTCAGTTGGTGATCCCATAAACTGATTATTTGATATCATTTGGATAATAGCAGGTTTAAGCTCAAATGAATTAGTCACTACAGAAGGTTTTTGAATATTATAATGAAGTTCATCTACAGTAAGGTTGGAATAATCTCTTAAAGGTCTAAACTCTTGATGAATTTCAGTATTTTGATTATTTTGGTATTCCATTTCTGTAATTTTTTTGGATTTTTCAAAATTTATAATTTTTTGATTTTTCTGATTTTTCTAATAGTTCTTTCTAATTCAGAATAGTAGGGTACTAGTCCTTCAGAACCTAAATTACGCATACACTAACTTAAAGTTTACATAAGACTTTCTAAAAATAGAAATTTTCTTTTAAATTCAATTTCTCCCGAGCAACGACGCTAAAAACTTGATCCCTGGATACTGCTAATATGCAAAGTACAACAATAATTCAGATTATATTTTACTTATATTTCCTTCATTTGCAACAAAATAAAAAATTTGATCCTCAAGAAAAATAAGTATTTAATTTTCAATTTATATATATTGGGATACTATGCAAGTATACATATCATTATCAAGTAATATAGGACTTTTTTATTAAGATCTGAATATCGAACCTACAAGGAGAATACACAATATACACTATTGAACAACAAACTTTCAATTTTTAATAAAAAGATAATTATCTAAACTAAAGATGATTTTTACAGTAATGAAAATTTTAATATTTTTTGTATTTTCAATATTTTGATAGAACAATAACAATTTAAAAAGATAACTAGAGTATTTGTAGAAGAAAAGCACTGATATGAAAATATTTTTCTTCTTATTATGAATCAGCATTAAGTATGCAAATTGTGGTTTACCAAATATGAGCAATAATATTCTTTACCCTTACTAGAGATACTATAAAGAACATTGGCTAATTTAATGTTGGAATAGTTCTGAAGACCGGCTAGACAGAGAAGATACTAGCTCTCACTCTAGAGTTCCCTCGATTCCCTCCACCTCGGGCTGACATTCTCGTATCAGAACCTAAAACAATAAACCAAGTTTGGGTCTTTAACCTGTCATTTTAAAGTCCTCTAACTCTACACTCTTCAATGAAAATTTCCCTATTTATTTGCACTCAATCATATGAACTACATTCTCATTCATACAACCTCATGTGATTCTTTCCAATTGTTGACTAAGACAATAGCAGCCCAGTTCTTATATGTTCTCACAACAAATTTTAACATCTTGATTGGCCAAATCAAGAAGTAAATGAAGGGCAATGGATTTAAATCATCACAACTTCTTCCATCATTGAAGATCAATACTTTCCACAAGTTCTGTCCAAAACTTAATTGCTTATCATTTTAAAAAGAAAGATAAAGAAAGCTACTCATAATCCATGGAGAAAACAAAACCACACTTTAGTTTAAAATATGAAATCATTGTCAAACCAACAAGTCTCAATTAAAACCAAAATTAGTCTCAAAACAGAAAAATAAAAACTTATCTTAAGTCCTCCACCAAACTCTTGAAGTTCCTCTAATTCTCTTCTCTTTATAATCACTCAAAATAAAATAACAAAGAGGATAAAATAGAAGTAAAAGTCGTGCCTAAAAATCTCTCTGAACTAACTCCCCAAATGAGAACTTTTAAAACTTTCCAATACTTTCAAGACCTCTTTCAAAGTCCCAATCTTTTTTTTTTATATTTTTCCAAAAGGTGCCTTGGTTTCTCATCAAAATATGTCTAGATTCATTGTATTTCCCCAAGAGATGCATCCTTTCGTGATAATTTTCATCCATGGTGGCTATAACCACCTATTAAGCCAATGGATGCCTTAAAAACCTCTTCAAAATTTGTAGAAACCAAATTGACTCGTCCAATTGCTGCCACTAGCACTTAAGCGCGGGGCCTATGGTGCTTAGGTGTGTCTTTCTTTGTTTAATCAGTGCTTAAGCACTGGTTCTGGCGTTAGGCGCCAAAACTTTTTTGCACATTTTTCACATTTTTTCTCCAAATTTGATCATTTTTCACTCCTTTAAACATTTTTCACCCTTTTTACATGTATCTGCATGAAAAACACAAAAATACCTTCCATTAAAGTGAAATATCTCAAAAATAGGTATAAAAATGTGTCTAAAAACACTATATATTTTAGGTGTATCAGTAAGCGCCAGTTTTGAGCGCTTAGGCATCACAACTCTTTTGCACACCTTCATTTTTGCTCCAAATTTGATCTATTTTCACTCATTTCATCAATTTTCATCCATTTGATTGCACCTGAAATAAAAACACCCATATACCATCCATTAAAGCGCAATTTCTAAAAAATATGTATTTAAAATGTGTACATAAGACCATATATTTTAGGTGTATCAAAATCCCTCAAACTTAAAATGTTACTAGTCCTCAAGTGACACTCCAATTTTTCAAAACAAAAATAAGTAGATTATGTAAATGAGTTTCTTTAGAATATTCTAAAATTTTGATGTAGAAATCTTGTATTCCAACATGGATAAAACATTAATATATGAGACTAATTTAAAGTTTAGAAATTTTTAATGTTAAGAAGGCTAAAAATATGAGTTTTTATCTAGTTCAAAAATATTTTAAACTTTCCAAATATAGAGTTTAGGCATTATATCTTCTCCACTTAAAAAAATTTTTCATGAATAATTATACTTGTTATATTATATCCTTAAGATTAAGAGTTTCTCAAGTCTTATACTTTAAAAAGATTAGATGTGGAGCCAATTTTTGATTAAGCATTAATCCTCAAGCTTCTCCTCCCTTCTTCAGCTTTCTTTTTCTCTTTTTTTTTAGTGAGGATTATTATATTTGGATAGACCTTTAATGATTTTGAGTTCCACTCCTCCTTTCCTAGAGCAAAGTTTTGATATAAATCTTTTACTTAAAAATATAGTAATAGTTTTGAAAATTATTTTTAATAAAAGAAATTTAAGCATTGAAAATAAAATTCTAACCCTTTTAAATTTTTCAAAAATACAATTTCTCCTATTAAAGATAGTTACACAAAATTTATCATTTCTACACTAAAAATTTTTAACTTTAATTTTTTCTTTATTACTATAGGTTTCAACTAAATTCTCTTACTCATTTCTATATTCAAAATTTTACTTCCCTAATATAACTTCATATACATAATCATTTTTTAAAATTAAAATCAAATTTATTTGTAGTACACTTGAGAATAAATAAACTTTAAGTTTTAGAAAATTTTTCATCCTCTAGCCAAAATTAAATTTTTAATAAGATAAAACATTTTAGCATCATATTTATAAAGAGACAGGAATGAAAAATAAAAATAACATGCTTATAGGAATTTTTACATCCTAAATGTACAAGTACAAGAATTAAAAACAGGAGTAAAGGTTTAATTGTTCAAATTTTAATTTAACTTTAACATATAGAGATTCATTAGACTTCTATGCAGTGGAGGATAACATAAAACCAAAAAAACACACTAAAGAAATTGACAACTATAACATAAAGAAAATGCCTGGTAGTAAATTGAAAATTAAACATGAAGTTCTTAAGTGAAAGTGAGTAATGTTCTAAACCTCCCTAAAATTCAGGATTAAGTTCAACACAAACTAACCAAATATACTATACAACACAGTTTTAACAATTACTACCATAAAAAAAATTTTAATACTCACAATAATATAAATACATCACAATAGTGTCTAACAAAACAAAACACAAACAAAAGTAGAAGCCTCAACAAGTACGACTCAAAATAAAACAACAGTACAGTATAACCGTACCACATAAAGTTCACAACAATAATAATAGGAAGAAAAAACTAAACTAAAGTACATAGTTTAATCCTCCTCCTTCTCATCAACATCACTATCATTGCTATCACAAAAGACAGTAGGCTCATATGATGGATATCGTGGATATGAAGGGGAGACAACACTTTGGTCACCTTTCATAAGATTTTCCAAAGATGAGTGAAATTTCTCCTCATAATCACTATGTCTTCTCATATATCTATTCATATAATCTACAAAATTCTCTAAATTCAATATATTCTTTGCAGTATAATTGATGTTATCTAACATCCTTTGCAATGCATGTGACTGCGAATCAGAACCAGAAGTCTAACCATGTGATGTGGATGCACGTGAAGTAAAAGCATGAAAAGTAGAGGCACCTGAACTATTAAAAAATACTCCTCTCCAACCAAATATCGAATGTTGTGAATAAGACTTCATATTAACACTTGTAATGAGCTTTAGAGGCTAAAGTATATCTTCTCAGCTATTGGATCTAACACCTGCATGCTCACATAAGGAAAAGATCAAGGATGCAAATACCAACCCTGTAGTAGTAGTAGTGACAATAGAACTGATGATAGTCTCATAAATCAGAGATCCAATTTAAATAGGCTTGAACTGCTGAATGCAATAGTTTAAGGTAGCTTTATCTCGAGTAACTTCGATGATGTGGTTGGTTGGTACCAGACGAGCATAAATAAAGTAGTGTCATGCCTTCGATGTAGCATCTAACTTTGACGCGGGGAAGTTAACTCTTCTTTCATTTGTAATCTTCCACCGGCCTATAATGATATGATCTCGTCCAACTCCCTCACTCGGGCTATAGTTTGAATAAAAACACAACGTACTAGGGGGCAACTGGTAGAACATATTTATTACCTCAGGGGAGAAAGACACTAATTTTCCTTGAACCATGACTTGATCTTCTTCAGCTTTTGGAAGATTAGTATAAAACTCCCAAAAAACAGAAGTTACAACCACAACAGAAAAATAACAAAATCGTTCCTACAGTTGGCAAACAATTAAATCTTCCTCTGCTTGACCCGAACTTTTAAAACATCTCTCAAGAATCAGTTTTCTCGATTGTAGTGCATCGATATACCTATCTTGAGCTTTCAAGCTAATGAACTTGCTTGAATCGAAATGGGACTTCCCTTTACTGCCTTCATTCTTGGGGCCATCTCTAAAAATCACATAAAATTCACAAAAAATCCTAATTTCAAGACTAAATCACTAAACTCAACTTCTAAAAGCTTAAACTATCATTTTTATGTATTTTCCATAACTTTTTTGCAAATTTTCACCATGAAAAGTGATTTTTGGCAAATCCCCAATGTGCTCAAAATACATGGTGAAAATAAAAAAATTTTACATAGAAGTGAAGCTCTTACCTAAAGAAGATAAAATGTAACAAATTTGGCTTGAATCCACCAAGAAATTTCCACTTTAGAGGAAGCCCTAACTCTCAAATTCATGAAAACCAGAGGAAGAAGACTAAGTTGGGTTAAAATGGGGTTTTCGGCTTAATTTTTCACTTTAAACCGTTCGCAAACCAGCTTAAGTGAACTAGTGCTTATGCGCCTACCTCTGAGGTTAACCAGCACTTAAGCGCGAGGTCTTGGCACTTAGGTGCCAGTGTACAAATTTTGATATATTTGATTTTAAGTAAGATGCACTTCTAGCCTAAGTCAACCACCCCTAAATGGTCTTATAAAGCTTTAATGACTATTTGCTTCCCCTTCAACTCTCCTCATTCTCAAATTCGCCAATATTAACTAATTCAATTCAACACAAAATAACACAAATGTCACACATAAATAAACACTTATATTAATTCATAAACAAATAAAATTATTTGTGATACAAAATTTGTCAATCCAAAGAGTCTTGGATGAGATAATTCATAAGCATAAACACTAAACAAACTTAACACTAAAAACATATAAAACATACTTAATACTAACAAAAAAATGCTAAACACAAACAAATACTAAAATAAGAACTTAATTCCACTCTCTTTTCAGTGGAATGAATCATGGCCTTTCATTAGTTTCTCCTTGGGTATTTGTAATATAGATCTAACAGAACGTGCGGTGGTGAAGAACTGCTTTATTCTCACTTAATCACATATTTGGATTCAGAGGCATTTTTCAATGCGTAGGACACCACAGTAGAATGATGTCGCAAAAAAGATGAACAGGTCCTTAACTGAAATGACAAGGTGCTTGAGAGTGAAAGCAGGGCTTCCTAAAATTTTCTGGGCAAGGATTGTGAATATGACATGCTATCTCATCAATAGAACACCTCGGACATCATTCGATGGCAAGATCGCGGAAGAGGTATGGACATATAATCCAGTTAATTTCGATCATTTACAAATTTTTGGTTGTCCTACTTATGAGCATGTACCTGGAGATGAAAGATCAAAACTTCATCCAAAATTTAAGAAGTGCATCTTTCTGGGCTACAAGCAAGGTTTGAAAGGATACAAGTTTTGGGATCCGATAGCAAAGAAGATGGTGATCAATAGAGATGCAATTTTTGATGAATAGTCCATGTTACAGTAGAATCAAGATAAGGTGCAAGGGAACAACTCTAGTTCAGATACAGTGGAGATGGATCTAGAACAACATCAAGTACAAACTGAGACAGTTAAAAGTGTTGAACCAACACCTGGTGATTCCAATACAGATGACTTGCAGAATTACAATCTAGCCAAAGATAACCAGAGACTCACCAATGTAAGGCCACCTCGCATATTAGGTTTTGAAGACTTGGTATCTAGTGCACTTCTCATCAACATTGATAATCCATCCATTTTTCAAGGAGCTATCACCAGCGATAAGAAAGAGAAATAGCTGGGTGCAATGGTTGAGGAGATGAAGTCTTTACAAAAAAATCACACATGGGAGCTAATTCAGCTTCCTAAGGGAAAGAAGGCTATTCGGTGCTAGTGGGTGTATAAAAGGAAACTAACAATATCATAAAAAGAAGGGGAAAAGTTCAAGGCTCGACTGGTAGGAAAGAGATTTTCACAGTTGAAGGGGATAAATTATGTTGAAATCTTTTTTCCTGTGGTCAGACATACTTCAATCAGGGCAGTGCTTGCATTAAGAGCTATTTGGGATTTGCATTTGGAGTAGATGGATGTTAAAACTCTCTCTTGCATGGTGATTTGGGGAGCAGATTTACATGGAGCAGCCAGAAGGGTTCACTAAACCTAGACAAGAGCATCTGGTTTATAGATTAAAGAAATCGTTGTATGGGTTGAAAAAGTCTCCACGATAATGATACAAGCGATTTGACCCCTACATAATTCATATTGGCTATAGAAGATGTAAGTATGATTGTTGTGTCTATGTTAATAACCTTGATGATCGTCTATTATTTTTATGTTATTGTATGTTGATGATATACTGATTGTTGCAAAGAATATGAATGATGACCATGGTTTGAAAGCTTTATTGAGCTAAGAATTTGACATGAAAGACTTGGGTTCAACGAAGAAGAATCTTGAAATGAAAATTCATCGAGATAGAGGCTCAAGACGACTATGTTTATCTTAATGAGGCTATGATGAGAAAGTGTTGGACAGGTTTGAGATGAGCAAAGCAAAGTCTATGAGCACTCTATTGGCAAATCATTTTAAGCTTTCCTCAGAACAGTGTCCGAAGACATATGGGGAAATCGAAGACATGACAAATGTTCCATAAGCTAGTGCAGTTGGCTGCTTGATGTATGCAATGGTATTTACTCGCCCTGATTTGGCTCATACTATTAGTCAAGTCTGCAAATACATGTCTAGACCAGGAAGGCAGCATTGGGAAGCAGTCAAGTGGATTTCCAGATATTTGAAGGGTACTGTAGGACATGAAATTATTTTTGGTAGTAGCAAAATGATCCTTCAGTTGTTGTGTATGTTGATTCAAACTTTGCAGGTGATTTGGATGGCTGAAGATCTACAACTGGGTATGTGTTTACTCTTAGTGAAGAGTTTATATGTTGGAAATTAACAATTCAGTCTATTGTGACACTATCTACAACTAAAGCTGAGTACATGGCAGTAGTTGAAGCTGTAAAAGAAGCCTTATTGCTTGCTTGACAGTGAAGGAACTGGGTGTTGAGCAAGGTAGAGTTCAGTTGCATTATTACAATCAGTGTCATTTATCTGGCTAAGAACTAGGTGTAACATGCAAGAACCAAGCATATTGATGTCAAGTATCACAAGATTAGAGAATTGATTGCTTATGGTGAGATATTGTCGCAGAAGGTTCACACTAATGAAAATACAGCTGATATGTTAACTAAGCCAGTTACTATCAACAAGTTTTTGCATTGCGTGGACTTGTTGAATGTTTGCAGTTGTTAGACAGGATGCTAGCCCAACCCACTTTGGTGCATGTAAGAAACTCCATGATATGTTTCTCCTAAGGAGCTGGATATTCACCATGGTGGAGATTAGTTAGGTATGACTTATATACCATATGAGAGACAAATGCTGGAGCAAAACAGAGGGAGCCAGTGGAACGGAGTGGAAGAATCTATCCAATCAAGGGAGTTACGTGGGTTGAGGGTGCGGGGGCAACGCCCCGTGAAACAGTACATGGGTAATTTATAATTACAAGTTGTACTCTAGGGTTATATATATATATATATATATATATATATATATATATATAATTTTTGTAATCCTAGGAATATATTTTGTATCTTGTACTCTTTTCTGAGATTGAAGGAATGTCGTCGCTCAGTTCCCGAAGACGTAGGCATCTTTGTCGAACCTTGTTAAATCTGTGTTTTCTTCTAGATTTATGTCGATTCCTATTTTTCTTCGCCCTAATTTCTCAACAACAATAATAACAACACCCTTATTAAAGCAAGGGCAATCATGTAATTTTCAACTTTAGCTCTCTATTATCTAAAAATAGAGAATCATCACATGTATTAGTGATTTTTGTCTCTTCTTTTTAGACTCATGCTCTGCAGAGAGAACTCTCTTCATTTCTCTCTTGTAACTCCCACATTCAATATATACAATGGATTACATAGCCCGAGAATATGTCAATTCACCTCTAAGAGCAAGTCTATGTGTGTTATTTTCTTCTTTCTTATATGGTCTCTTTTTTTTTCTCTCATCTTTGGTTCCTATTGTTAGGCATGTCTCATCAGTAAATGTGTTGATAGATTAAAATTCAAATTTCAAAACAACTCCTTTCCTAAAGTGTGGCCTCTCATACTTCTGAGGCGCATTTGATCGGCTTTGAAGTTTAATCACTAACAATAATAGCTATGGCTTAACTTGAAAAAAATAAAAAAATAAAAAAATAAAAAAAGTGGCCGCATTGAACTTCCCACAGCCAGCCAGGCCCAGACCGAATAAATAAGGAATCCATTCTGTTATCGCTTTCCTACTGCACCACTTCCAAAATGAGCTGGGCTGCTGCTGAGCAGATATCCCTATTCCGCTCCCAGATTGAAGACGGGAGGTAACTGTGCTCTCCGAATTTCCCTGGCTCATTATTCTTTCAAGCTTTTCCACAAAAAATCCCTCCGATCTTTCCTCCAGTTTCAGCGATGTTACTCTTCTGATTCTTGAATCGGTTCTCGTCGCCAAGAACATGCGAGCTCTGCTGGAGATCAGGTCGAGTCTCCAAGAGCTTCTTCGATCGAAGGCCAAGCTTGTAATGGATAGAATCGCTGCAAAGTCTTCTGATGAGAAACTCAGAGTTGCCGAGTTCTTCGTCAAAGCGTTCGCCCTTGTAGGAGACGTGGAAGTAAGTTTTTAGCATGTTTTTTTAATGATTATATATGGTTGGATGTCTTCTTGCGGATCGAACTATGGAACACTAAATTTTCAATGGTTAGAAGCATTTGCATTTTGTTTGGTAGGTTGCCTGAAAAGAGGCATGATTTGGTTCCTAGGGGCCAATACTGTTTTCCTTGTATCTCTAGCTGATCTGTGTTTCATCAGGATGGAAATGATGATATTGCTAATGTTTCGATAATAAAAATAAAAAACTCTTGAAGTAAAATAAACAACTAAAGTTCACTGAACCACATGGTTGAGAGGTATAACCCCATACTCCTCTACAGTAGGTTTTCTGAGAAGGTGCAAAATGATAGCCTTGATTGTGATAAATATGGAAACGGATTTGGAGGGTGACAAAGACATGCTCAGAAGGAATCACATGTGCAGTGATAGGTGAAGAAATTAGTCTGATTCTTTTGTTTCTGTTGGCCGTGCCCATCCAGAGTTCCTCTTGCACCATCAAACTGTAGTTAGCTGATACCAAAACTTGTTCTATAATTTTAGATTAATAAATCTATATTTATTAAAGCACATTTTTCTTTATTTGATGCCAAATTATGAACAATTTATTGCAACCGACTTGCAATTAATCTTTGCTGAGTGATTGTTTGGATGCTCCATAATAGTTTTTTTATGTTAACAAAATTTGTTATGTCCATCCATGCTACTCTATGCATCCCCATTGTCTGCTTATTCTCACACGAAGTTTTTGGTTTTTAACTACAAAAATATTCTTTATGTTTTGATTAGCAAATAATACCATTTCTTATGGTTTTGTAATTTATGCCAAGCATGCTTCTTTCCAGAGTTGCTTGGCTTTGAGGTATGAGGCGTTGGTTCTGAGGGAGACCAAGTGTTACAATTATAATGTCTTTCGAGTTTCATATCAGGAATGGTATACCTTTGCAAAGGATTCATTTTATAATGGATATTATGCTATAGCTGTTAAGGTAACTTTTTTTTTTCATGTTAAAGATACTTGTTTATTTGGCAAAAATTTGGGATTGTCAACTTTTATTTAATGCATAACTTGGATTATTTTTATTGTTAAATTTATTAGTTGTTCTGAGCCTTTTTGTTTTCCTGCTTCTTGATCAATTTGTTGCTTCTGCACAATAACTTGCCTGCTGACAGACGTCATTCTTTTTTACAATCTTGATTATTTTGTAGTCATGTCTTTGATGAATTATAAATACATATTCAAATTTAATATGGACAACCCTGTTTTTTAAATCCTTGTGAAATTTCATCAATTTTAATGCTAAAAAATGCCATCAGATTTCAATGTTTAATGTTGAAATTAAAGCAAGTTTTAAGGATTCGTTATACTCAAAAAGATTTGTTCGAACCTTTACTTTTAACCTTCAAGCTTTTCTACAAATGTTTAATGAATGTCGTTTGGATGGTATCTCAATGTTTAGGGCCAAAGAACTCTTCAGCTTTTAATCTTGTGTGTTGAAATTAAAACAACGACTAACACTTGTGATGTTGAATAACAGTGACATAATCTTTAATTTCCAGGTAAGAGAGGTTCTATTTGAACAATATAAACAATAGGTTATTGTTAGATAGAAACAGTAAACTAAAATTCCTTCAAAATCCTATATTACTTTTACTATGACAGGAGCTATTTTGATATGCTTAAATTAATAACCTTGGATATTATCTGATCATATGTGTCGCTGGCTTTTGAAATTGAGTTGTTATTTCGTTACCAACCCCAAATGAAATCATTTTGGTGTTGTTTTTATAGGGATTTGACAGCGCACTTTCTTGCTTTCAGTCTGAATGGAAGGCAAATGAAAATAATGTTGATTTCCTTCTGAAAGATAATATTGTCGATAAAATTAGAAAACACAGAGATGAAGCTTCTTCAATGATTTCGTCAAGTTCTGGTATGCACCTTTGCTGGTTTGATTTGAACTGCCATGCTATTTTAAGTTTTTCTTGACATTTTCTACTTTATTTAGTCACTATCCAAGGTTAGACAAAGAATAGTTGATACATCCTTTTGTTATGGAACCAAAATTCATCATCCATTATGTATAGCCAAAAACGGCATTGATGGGCCAACAGTAATAGGAAGTGCTTTGTGGGCCTTCTCCCAGCGTAAAGTCCTTTAGATGATCTAGCCCAGAAACCAGGCGAATTGTAGATGGACTGATCCAAGCAGAACTGATCCTAATGGATAGCAACCGATTCTGAGTGAGTGAATACGAGTGGCCGAATACCAATTGCTTGATAAAAATATCCAAATAGAAGAAACTCAAAATAATGGCTAGTACTCAGTAACAAGCCATCTCGCTAATGCCATTAGTTGACTTTGTTACCTCACTAAGAACCATACCTTACAACCCCAAGCAGATTATGAGACCATAATCTAATCGCCATATGAGAGACACTCACAGGACGAACTCTTGAGGGCAGGGGATCAACTAAATGTCTGACAAGGTTTGACAAAGTAAGTAGGAATGGAAAGTCAAACGTGATGTCGACAGAAGATAGGACACTGGAGATAGCATAATATATACACCTAAAGGGGAAAAATAAGAAACTCAAGCAGCTAAGGATCCCATGGGATCTGTGTGTAATCAGAAGTTTCATATATTTTTAATAAGAAATCCCCTTATATAAAATGGGGAGCTATTGTGAAGGGAAGACATTTTTCCTTCTTATGAGAGAGCACCAACTCACTCTTTTATTTCTTCACTAGTTCCATCCTTCGGTGTGTTTCCACTGACAAAATAGAATTCAACTCGTTAACATAAAAATTCATGTGACATTTTATTTTTGGATCAAATAGTGGCTTTTTTTTTTGTAAAAGTAGAGCTTTGTTGTCATTCAAATGTCTTTCAGATCAATGACGAAACTTGCTCATAGGGATGGAGTGACTTGATTAATTTTTGGGGTGAGCTAAAGCCAAGATTGAGAGAGTGGGGAGTAGAGTATGGATTTTTATTATTTTAGAAGACACAACCTACTAGCCTACGTACTTAAGGAAAAGAATTCATGTAGCCGACCCCACTGAGTGGGATAAATACTAGTTTTTGTTGTTGTTGTTATTATACTAACACAGTATTTGACAAGCTTGTGTAACTTTTTAAGATTATTTTTTTGTTCACTTAAAATAAATTTAATTATTTATATGTTATTCTGGCAAATAACTATTCTTTTTTTTTTCTTTGTGTATTTCAAGCTATAGTAGATTTTGAGTAGTCTATTGGCGTGTTATTTCAAGATATGATAAATTCATGTTGAATAAAGACTATTGGTCACTGTTGTGATTCTGATTTTAGCTGTATTATTGTTTTAGATCTATTTTTTGACCATCACGGTGATATAAATCTTTTATTGATAAAGAAATTATATAATGATTGTTTTATATTATTTTTTTTATTGCATAGTTTTGTGATCTAAATGAAATAATATTAGTGTTTTTATTTATTATATAGTTTGGTGATATAGAATAACTGCATGTTTATGAAAATTAAAGTAAAATAAAGTTTCTTTTAAATAGGTTTGAGAAATAAATCAACTGTTGCGAGCTTGACTTGATCCACTTTGATATGATGGTTTACGATGGGTCTCGCCATGACACCTTCCTACCCACAACCACCCTCACACATCTCTATCTTCAATATCCTGTAATAATCGATCATTTGTGACTTCTACAATTTATCAAAATAAGTTAAAATGAGGGGGAAATGGGATATAGGATCCTTTAAGATTTTTTGTTGTCATTTTAGCTTTTGTGGAGAAAATAAATTTGGATTGTGAAATTTGAAAGGTTTAAAGTTATCATTTTTATTATTTTATTTAAATTTTTTTTGTTAAATCCTGCACAAGTCTCATTCGACTCTTGCTGTACGCAGCCTCTTCATTTCAAATTAAGATAAAATAGAGGAGAAATGGGTTTTGAGATGCTGTAGGATTCACATTTTACATTTTAGCTGTGTTGCTTGAGGGAAAAAAATGGATTTTAGGATTCTGTAATTTAGATTCTATAGGATTTAAAATTGCTTGAGAAAAAATGAATGCATTTAAAAAAAGGAAAAGCGATGATAAAACAGAGAAAATAATTTTGAAAAGAAAAAATTGTATGCAAGTATAATGATGAAATATGTGTCAAGAACTTGCCGTTTGAACTCATTTTGCATTGCTCATGCTCTGGGACATCAATCATACGCAAAATTCTGATATATCTACTTCTATTGCTAATACTATTCAGCCTTCTTATCTTAAGTAAATATAACTATGCCTTCGACGGTAACTTCTGAACTAACTCTAATAAAAGTTCAAATGATAAAATAGCACATTCTTATCTGTCTTGCACTCATCGGCATAAACCTATTAAGAAGATCCAGCCTCGCACTCTGTTTTTATATTTATATTTATTGTTGTTAATTTAAGGTTACATTCACATGGAAATTTTCGATTCAACATGTAGCAAAATCCTTATAGGGGGGCGGGGGGAAAGCTTCCATAATATACAGATTGTTTTTGTTCCCTGTCAATGTCACTTCTCCTAACATATTTCGTTCTCAACATTGTCGTTGTCGTTGATGTGTCATACAAGTATAATGCAAATTGAGCGTCCTTTGTGTTCTTGCAGGAAATTAGAAGTACCTGAGCACTATGTTATACTTGACGTGACAGGGGAATGTGATTGCTTGTGCATGATATAAATATCTTATATGGCATTGTACTTGACAATGATGAGAGTTTTTGTGCAAATCTTCCATTTTGGTGTTTCAAGACCCTTACACGTTTTTCTTACGTGGTGAATGAAGAACCGAGTCATAGTGTTCTTAGGCCTAGCATCCCTAGAGATGCTCTAATGCAAAGGACAGAATACAAAATAGATTGAACTTAGAAGACTTGCTCTATATTAAAAACATGACTAAATAAAGTTAAAATAAAATCAAAATATTAAAATAACATTAAATAAATATAATTAAAATAAAATATTTAATGTGATGCTAAATTGAATGTAAAATTGGACTTATGGGGACTTGAAGTGAACAGAACTCGCTTATGGGCAGAAATGAACCCTCCTAATTCCACTCAACTGCCTCCCTAAAGCCTAAAACTCTTAAGAATACACAACCCGAAGTAAATTTGGAATGAAAATGAACTAGAAAGGGCTTGTACTCTACTTATATTAAGGAGTACTATTAGACTAGCAAGATAGGACTCAGTCTCATCAACTTTAGTCATTTTTGGAAGGAGGATCAGACTCCTGCTTGGGAGCATGCACTGTTTAGCAATTTTTGATTAAAATTTGAAAAATATATTTTCTAAAATTTAATTTCAAAATTTAATGTAGTTGCATGTTTCTTAAGGTGTGTTAAATTTGATGTTAAATTTTTTTTTAGCATGTGCAACATTCTTAGATGTTGGTTTTGAACATTTAATATATTTATTAGAGCGCATGTGGGAGATTTATTGTACACGCTTTTCAATATGAGGCAAGTTGAGTTAAGTTTATTTGAGGCTGTCAAAGTATTTTCAGACTTTGTATTTCAGCATTTAACACATTTGTCGGAGCACATTTGGGGAATTTAGCGAAAATGCTTTTCAAGATAAAGATAATCTGAGTTAAATTTATTTTAAACTTATGGGGTATTCTTAGAATTTGTGTTCAAGCGTTTAACATATTGGTTGCAGCTCATCTAAATAATTTTTATATTAAGTCTTTGATTTTGCCTTTTTCTCGGCTTGTATGTTTAATTATGGATTTGGCAATACCCCTAAAACTGAACTAAAGAAAAAATGAGTGACTTGCACTAACAGATGAGGTATTTATAGACTTCTACTAGGCCGCTTTTTAAGGAAAATATTTATGAGGGAACAATAAAACAAGAATGCACGGTTGCAATCTAATGGATATTAAAATATTAATCCAACGGTAGATGCATTCAATACATGTGCTCAAAATTTCTTTCTGAGAATTCAATTAATATTTTCACAATTTCCTTATGAGAAAAACGGGACTCATAGAAGTCGGGTCATAGATTTAGGAATCTATTGTCGATGTTCTGGTTGTTTGGTTTCATGGCTATATATATTTAAGTTTATTATGATATTTTTGGTTCATCAATTCTTTGATCCATTAATATTTTTAAGTTTACAGTGATATTCTTGGTTCATCAAGTCTTTGATGATGCATTGATAGCTATTCATGAAGTATTCGTCCATTTAGTTTGTTGATAACCTAAGGTGCATAACTTTTCTCTGTTCTAAAAAAATCTTTTTTTTTGATCTAGTAGTGCGCTTTCTTTCTGGAAAAAAAAAACCATGTTTCACAAGCAATTTCTTTTTTTATCACTCCTTTTCTGAACTATTCTGGATGTCTGTTTACTTGATGCTACCAAACAGTTCAGGCACTTACCTCCAAATACTTGAAAAGAAAGGCCGCTGAAGATGACCAAAAGTGCACTTTATTTTCCACGAACTCCCAGCAAGCTGCAAGCTCAATGTTCAGACTTGGGATCAATAAGAGAAATGCACATAAACTTTTCCAGAGCCAACGACAGAAACAACTGATGTCAGGGCCATAGCATATTTCTTTTGACGTTCATTCTTTCTGACGTTTATGGGGGTATTGTTCTACTGCTCTATTTTTGAAGGTTTGGTACTTCTATTTGTTTCCTTGGTATTAATTTCTAACCATGACCTCTTTTACATCCCGCTGCAGGATTACCACGATTTGTCAGATCCAGATTTATGGTTACCATTTTTTTTTTTTTTTTACTTGAAGGAGGATCATATTTCTGTTGATATAAGACAGCTGCATTCTGAGATGAATTTTACATTCAATTTAATTCAAATATAGCTTTCAGTGAAGGTAATTTAGCTATATGAACCAGTCAGCTACACAGGCTGCTAAAAGCCCGCTTTTCCAGTCTAGCCATCTTCCCCTTTACTTAAGCCTCCTTGCATTTTGCCATAAGCCTTAATTAACATAGGATTACCCGGTTCCATAGCTAACCGTCGGGATGACTTCTTCTGGGCAAGGTTCTCCCTTTTATATGCATCTATACTTTGTTTTGTAGGGTGTTAACCATTCGAATTCAAGGCTAGGAACTTTAGAACGGAGGGGGTGATGGTCTGACTAATTTGAGGAGAGGTGAGGTGAAGCAAGGATACACAAGAGTAAAGGAGAGATAAATTGAGTCATGGGTGGAACTTTTTTTAATTGGTTATGTTTAAACAAGATTTACAAGGAACAGTTTGACAATGGAAGAATGGTCCATTTTTCATAAATTATATGATATGATACTTATAGGTATTTTTCAAGCTGGTCTCTTTTGCACGGAGGACTCTCTCCTGTCCATTCTTTGGGTTATACTCATGTCGATTATTACACGTGAAGAGATTATTACACGTGAAGAGAACGGTGCGGTAAATCCCTCATTTAGTGGAGATATAATTTGATGGATCCTATATTAATTTTTTTTGAAGGTATCATGCACTTATTTTATCTTCTCTACCATCTTATGTGTTGTGTGGAGCCCGGTTAAGAATAACAGAAAAAAAAAATTGTTCCCGCCTAAATGCCCCGTTCCGCCTTTCCACCTTTGCTTCTTCCCATTTTTTTCGCGAATCAGTTTCCCTATCTCTCGTTGTCTCCGCCTCCTGCAGTTCGTGCTCGTCTCCGCCTCTCTTGCTTGCAAAATAGAAGTTCAATGATTCTTCTCTCGCTCGCTGCAGTTTGCTCCTCCCGTCATGTTCGTGAAACAGGAAAGGAGATTTTTCCTTGGATTTTTCTTGAGGCTTACGGGAAGCAGAAGACAGAAAAAGGTGTGTTTTTCACAAGGCGCTCTCTCTTAGTTGTTTCTGCGTGCTTAGCAGAAGGAAGAAGAAGATAATGTAAGAAGAATGTTGCTCTCCTTGATTTCTTCTTGGTAGATTATGATAGAAGAGAAATAGGTTTTTCTCTTATATGCTTTTCTTCTTCTTCGGTATATCTCGGTGTAGAGAGAAGAGAGAAGAAGTGAGAGAAAGAGTTCGCTCTTGTTATTGGAGACGATCCACTGGTATAAATTTCTTAATTAGTAAAATCCTCTGCAACAACGTGGATATAGGTAATTTGTCGAACCACGTAAATCTGTGTGTTCTTTTTGTGTGAATTTTCTCGTTTTATTTTTCACTTCATCGTCAATCGTTTTAAATTTCATATATATCACAACAACTGGTATCAGATCCAATGACTGCAGATGAAGTAAAAGTTTTAGGGATCGAGAAGTTCGATGACACAGATTTTGGTTACTGAAGGATGCAGATAGAGGACTACCTCTATAGGAAGAAATTTCATCTTCCGTTATTGAGGAAAAGACCTGAAAGAATGGATGAGGCTAAATGGAATCTGTTGAATAGGCAGGTTTTTGGGGGTTATTCGGTTGATTCTATCGATGTCCGTTGCACACAACATCGTCAAAAAGAGGATGACTTTAGATCTTATGGCAGTCCTATCAGGTATGTATGAAAAGTCATCGGTGAATAACAGGATATATCTGATGAAGAAGTTATTCTATTTGAAGATGGCGGAAGGTACGTCTGTTGTACAACACTTGAATGATTTCAATACTATCACAAATCAATTTCTTCTATGGAAATTGAATTTGATGATGAGATACGTGCACTGATTTTGTTGGCTTTATTGGCAAATAGCTGAGAAGCTATGAGGATGACTGTCAGTAATTCTGCAGATAAATCTAAAATGAAATTTGAAGATATTCGTCATTTAATTTTGGCTGAGGAGGTGCGCAGGAAAGATTCTAGCGAGATCTCGGGTTCGAGTTCGACATTAAATGTTGATTCCAAAGGGAGATCACATGACAGGAACTCAAATAGGGGACGATCAAAATTAAAGAAAAGAAGCAGGAGCAAATCAAGATCTGGTAAACAAGTAACCTACTGGAATTGTGGCAAAACTAGCCACATAAGGAGGAACTGCAGGAATCCTAAGAAGAAGGGGAATGAAAATGCAAATGTGGTAACTGAAGAATCACATGATGCACTAATGCTGACAGTTCATAGTTCTGTTGATTACTGAATACTAGATTCAGGAGCTTCTTTCCATACAACTTTTCATAAGGAATTGATACGGAATTATGTTGCAGGTGACTTCGAAAAAGCATATCTGGCAAATGGAGGAATGAGAGATATTGAGATTGCACTTCCAAACAAGAACAAATGGACTCTGTAAAAAGTCAGATACATTACTGAACTGAAGAAGAACTTCATTTCTATTGGGCAGCTTGATGAGTGTGGACATTCAGTGTTCTTAGATAGCACCTGGAAGGTTACTAAAGGAGCACGAGTACTGGCTCTGGGTAAGAAAACAGGTATGTTGTATATGACTACTGGTTTAATTAACAATGTTGATACTACTATTACAGAGAGCACAACTGAGTTGTGGCATTGCAGACTTGACCACATGAGTCAGAGAGGTATGAAGGAACTTCTGTTCAGAGGTAAGCTACCAGAACTGAAGTCAGTTGATCTTGACATCTTTGAGAGATGCATTATGGGAAAGCAAATGAAAGTCAGTTTCTTGAAAGGTGGCAGGACACCAAAGGCAAGAAAACTGGATCTTGTACACACAGATGTGTGGGGACCTTCTCCAGTGGCATCTCTTGGAAGCTCTCGTTACTACGTCACATTCATTGA
>NEWO01000202.1:661386-692777 GCA_003013225.1 Phalaenopsis aphrodite
AGCAGAAATGTATGAGTTTTTTTCTTGAAGTATAAATTTGATGTATTCAGTGTATTCAAGACTTGGAAAGTCATGGTTGAGACAGAGACATGCTTAAAGCTGAAATGTTTGAGGTCTGATAATGGTGGTGAGTACATTGATGGTGGGTTCAAGGAGTACTGTGCAACTCAGGGTATCAGAATGGAGAAGACCACTCCAAGGACACCATGACCAAAGAAAAATATGCTGAGATTTTCATACATATTTTACATTGATTTTGATGATATTGCACTTTAAAGAAGGGTATTTTTTATGTTTTATTGTAGGTATGATGAATTATGGTCATTGGAGCAAAAAGAAACAAAAATAGTGCAATTTGGAGCAAAAACGAGCAAGAAATGAAATTTTGCTCTGTCACTTTTTGATAAGTTTTTCGACGCTTAATCTCTTTTACACTTCTTGCATATTTTTGAATGATATTACACTTTAAAGGAATGTTGTTTTCATGCTTATTTTGTAGGGTTATCTGTTAGGAACACAACACAACTGAAATGGGTCGAAACGGAGCTAAAACGGAGCCAAACGGAGCGAAATGGTGGAGTTGCGCAGTCTGCCAGCCAACGACGAGATTTACCCGAGAAGATCGAAAAACGACAAAAAAGCTAGCCGACAGCGCTCTCGAGCCCGCCGACGGCGCCCAGGACGACTATGAACCGACTTTTGACGGTTATGGGCCGAAATTCAACGTATTTGGACGTTTTTTAAAAAGGATTCTTATGGCAACTATTCATACTTCGTCCCTACATTTTAAAAAAATGAATTTAGGTTAGAAAAAGTGGGATTTGTGTGAGAGGAATGTTAGGAAAAGTGTGGAGAAAGTTTAAAGATTTTTAGAATAGAAGTAGAAGTGTAGATTTCTACCCTTTTGAAGAGATTGGAGAGGGAATTTTGAGAGAATTTGTAAGGAGATGTTCTAGCATTGCATGGATCGACAGGAGACTTTGTGGGAGATATTTTCTTCTTTCTTTCAAGGGAAAAAGCTAAGTATTGTGTTTTTCATTATCTTATGGTTTTGTAAACACTTATTTAGTGGATTTACTTTGGTTAAATGAAGTTTCCATTGTGTTTTCTTCGTGCTTTGTGATGAGTTTCTCTTACTCTCTCTTCTTGTTTGGAAATAATGACATGAGAAGATTATGCCGTTGTTTTCGTTTTACTTTTCATTTGTAATGACTAGAATTCATGTTTAGGATTTTGTGATGCATGTTAGAAGCAGATTTAATTATCAATGTGATGATTTTTACTTGCACTTTATTTACATTACAATAAAGGCCTGTTCTAGTGTTAAAGTTCATTATAATTGCATTAAGACCCGAAAGGGCTGTGTAATTCTCAACAAAGTAGAACCACGTTCAGATTTCATGGATGGTTAAGTTCATGAGAGTTGAATGCAAATAAATAGGGAAATATACTTTGATGGGCGTAAAATTGGAGATTTTAGGGTGACAGACTAAAATCCCCAATTCGGTCCTATTGTTTAAGTACCGAAGCGGAGATGTTAGCCCTCATGTGAGGGGAACGTGGGAGCTCCGAAGTGAGAGCCGGTATCCTCCTAGCCTAGCCACGGATTAAGTAAACAAGCATAGGATTAGTCAATGTTCTTTATGTCTGGACCAAAGGGTAAAAAATATGATTGCTCCTATTTGGCACATACAATATTTAATGGATCTCATTCCTTGACATTATCCAATTCATTACATAAGAATAGTAGTTTGTAATATCTCAAAATTCTCCAAACCAATTCATCCAAAAAGGGTTATCTTTAGAATTAATATTTGCATTTAGTTATAATTACTATCTTTACATTTAACACTTCCATTTAGGAGTAGTTGCTAGATAAAACATCATTTTAATCGGCATTCCAAACTAAGGACTGGTTGTAGTAGACTAGGGTTTGACTTAGGACCTCTTACCTCGCTTCCCTGTGGGATCGATAAACGGGACTCCACTAGAGCCCTGTATTACTTGAGCGATACATATACTTGTGTTTAAAATTATGACTTTACAAAATCATTATAAATATATAAATCTAGGTTCATAAATTCTTGCATATTAAAAGTTGCATCAAGTTTTTGGCGTCATTGCCGAGGGTTTAAATCTTCTAGTAGTGGTGTCAAATTCTTGTATTTTTAGGTATATAAAAAGTCGCTGTCAAGTTTTTGGCTCCATTGTCGGGGAAGCTTCGGTAAGAACTTTAGGAGAATTTTAATTGAAGTAATTAGGCTTAGACTTGGAAAATTGTAGTGTCGTAAAAATTGTTTTGTGTGAAAAGTGTTTTTATATGAAAAAGTGTTAAAAAAATTTGTTTGTGTGAAAAATAAGATGCTCGTGATAATGTTTTGCTGTGTTGAATATATTTCATCTGTTATTTATTTCATTGTTAATGTATTGTTTGTTGTGTTGCGTATGCTAAACAAAGGATCTGCAGGACTTGTGCCTTATGATCTCGAGTTTGAAAAAAATAAAAAAATAAAAATACAAAGAGGACTCGAAAAACTAGAAATGGAAATGAAAAACTCTCAAGATAATAACTTGAAAAATCATCATACTTCATTGAGGGATTACATAAATCCTACGACATATGAAATTCACTTAAGTATACAAAATCCTGTCGTAGAAGCTGACTCATTTGAAATAAATCCTGAGATTATCCAACTGGTGCAGAACAATCAGTTTAGGGGAACTCTTTTGGAGGATCCCTATTTACACTTATCAAATTTTATAGAACTTTCTGCTATATTTCGTTATAACGGTGTGTCAGATGATACTGTTAGATTAAGGCTTTTTCCTTTCTCACTAAGGGATAAGGCTAAAATGTGGTTATACTCATTAGCACCTGACTCTATTAAAAATTGGGAGGAGTTAACTCAGAAATTCCTAACTATGTATTTTTCACATTTAAGGACTAAACTTAAAAAAGATATTATCTCATTTTGTCAGTATAAAGGGGAATCAATATGCGAAGCCTGGGAAAGATTTAAGGAACTCCTAAGAAAGTGTCCACATCATGCTTTGCCTGATTGGTTAATCATTCATACTTTTTATAATGGGTTGGTAGAATCCCTTAGGTTTATAATTGATGCTGTCGCTGGTGGATCATTAATGTCAAAATCATTTGATGAAGCATATGCATTAATCGAAGAAATGACTATAAATGAATTTCAATGGCCCTATACTAGGTTTAATCCTAAAAAGGTAGCCAGTGCTTATGATACAGATGAGATTTCAATTCTTGCATCTCAAGTTGCTGCAATATCAAAGAAATTGGACCAATTTGGAATGAACCAAACTCAATTTACTCTAGTAAGTGAGGAAAGTTCATTAGGGAATATGATTGATTCTAACTTATCATATGAGACTTTAAATACCATAAACAACCCGTACTCTAACTTTTACAACCCAGGTTGGGAGAACCATCCTAATTTTAACTGGAATCATACTACTGACGATGGAAACGAACAATGGGAAAATAATCATGCAAATCCTAATGGGAGTTGGAATAATCAAGGGAACACAAACTATAGACCTTCATATCCACCATACTCTAACAATGATCAACAATTTGAGGATAAGAAGATGCCTATGGAAGAAGTGGTATTGCAAATGGGAAACTAGTTGCGAAGTCAAAATGCTGCGATTAAAAATATAGAGAATCAACTGGGACAAATTGCTAATTCACTTAGCAATAGACCCCAAAGAACACTTCCTAGCAATATTGAGATCAACGCTAAAGAGAACACTAATGAACTAGTAGAAACTGTCCAATTAAAAAGTGAAAGAGAGATAGAGGATGTGATTAGAAAAGAGAAAAATGTTGTGAGAGAAACAAAGGAAACTAAAAGACTTGAAGAACATGTTTATAAGGATCTGGAAAAATTAATATCTCCAACTAAAATTAGTTTGGAAAGACCACCACCTCCATTTCCTCAAAGACTTAGACAGCATGAGTTGGATAAAAAATTTTCAAAGCTTATGGACGTACTTAAGAAGTTAACGATAAATATTTCTTTCGCTGAAGTTTTGAAACAGATGACAAGTTATGCAAAATTTATGAAGGAGATATTAAACAAGAAAAAGAAAATTTGGGGATTACGAGACATTTGCACTAAGTGAAGAGTGCAGCGCTATACTTCAGAAAAATTTTCCTCGGAAACATAAAGATTATTATAGCTTTACAATTCCTTGTGTAATTGGAAAACGATTATGTGGAAAAGCTTTATGTGATTTAGGATCGAGCATTAATGTGATGCCTCTATTTATATTTAAAAGGTTAGGTTTAGCCGATATTTCTCCCACTACTATAACTCTTCAGTTAACTGATCGATCTATCATTTATCCAAAAGGGATTATAGAAGATGTACTTGTTAAAGTGGATAAATTTATCTTTCCTAGGGACTTTATTTTATTATATATGGAGAAAGATAAAGAATATCCCATTATTTTGGGGAGACATTTTCTTATTACTGGACAAGCTATAATAGATGTGCAAAAAGGAAAGTTAACTATGAATATTAATGACCATGAAACTACTTTTGATGTTTTAAAGGCTATGAAATATTTAGCTGAGAGAAATGATGATGATTGTTTTCAGATGGATGAAATTGATTATCTAAGTAAAAATTATTTCCAGAAAAGTTTTGAGAGTAAGTTAACAGATGAGATCGAAATGGGCTTTCATAATGAGTCTAAAATGTTGTTTAAAGAAGACTATATGTATGTTCAGGAGATGTGTGAAATGATGAACGTTACCAAAAACAGTAAACTTTTAATTCCATCTATTGAAAAATCTCATGACCTTAAAATGAATTTACCTCATACAATTTTAAAGCCTATCTATTTGGTGAATTCATATACACCACCAGTCTCTATATCTTCATATTCGACTCAATCATAAGATGAACCTGAATTGAATGATGAAATCAGTAAAAGATCTCCTATGAAAGAGTTATTCAAAGTCACTGAATGGCATATTCCGTGGTATACGAACAAAATGAATGAGATTATGATGTTGGGGCAGATTATTAATCCAATTAATAGTTGCCCCTCTAGAAATTTTACCTAGTGACTCTGAGATAAATCCTAAGGAAATGAATTATGAGCAATTTAAAATTATTGAACTGATATTTAGAAGAGAATTCGAGGATTTGTTTCAAAAGAGCTTTGAGTTGAGAAAAGAGGATAAGGATATTGAAAGACCAATGGAAGAAATTCTTATGGAATTTGAAAAACTTATTTCCTCAACTAAGATAGATATGGAAAGACCACCTCCACCATTTACTCAGTATCGAGGGGAAGAATTGGAAGATAACTTAAAACAGAAGAGTAACATAGAAGATATTGATCTAGAATCTGAATTATCTAGAAAGAATCTTATCCAAAATTTGGGAGATATTGAATTATCATATAAAGATCCATTTCTTATAAATTTCAAGGATGATATTAATATGCAAATTGAGAAAATTACTAGAAGAATATTGGATCTAGAAATAAATATGAAGAACAAGGATAAGAAAGAATATGAAAAGGAAGAGCTGAATAAAAAATTAAAAGTTGAGGATTTTATAGTAACCCCTAGATCTGTAAAAGATTGGACGATTGATCAAGGATTACTTAATTGGAATTTTGATCCAGGTGGAATCATTTCTCGGGCTAGCGACGTTAAACCAAGAGTTTTATGGGAGGCAACTCATAGTTATCTGTGTGGTTTGATTTAGTATGCTTAAAAGTTATGATTGTTAGTGTTGTATTGTGTTTTCTTTAGTGTGGATTGATCAGTTTGCTTGATGTTTGGTAGATGTTTGGATTGTAAGTGGTTTGATTTCTTTTTGTGTCATGAGGGTGATGATTCCTTAAATTCTTATTATGGTTAGACTTGCATGTTCTCTTGCAGTAGTTGGATTGAAGAGTCCACTACAACTCGGGTCTCACCCGAACTTGAGTTTTGTAAGAGACATTATAAATTTTAACAGTGATAGTTCCATCTCATATTTGTTACTTCTTTTCTCGGACTTTATTTTCATTTGATAGGAGTCGCAAACCTATTTGATAAGTAACTTATGGATGATCTTACACTATCCTTATAACTGCTAGAGGTGCTTAATTATTGGGATATGGTGATGTCTGGTGTTGGGGCTCGAGAACCAATATATCAGGGATAATCTTATCTTTGGGATTAGAATCTATAAAATCATTTATAAGAACTCAATATATTTATGTAGGGATTCCGTTAAAAATTGGAAGTAAGTTAGTGAGATGTGATAAGATAGAGGAAGAATTGACCTCATTTATCTTACTTGTGTGTTTGTGTTTGTGTTTGTGTTGATGTTACAATTCATAAGAATTGAAGAACATTTTTATATTTCAATGCTGATACATGCTATGTTAGTTAGAAGTTTGTTTAGTTAATTTCATTCTAGCATATTTAGTTTAGATTTACTTTCTACTACATGTTTTCTATCTTAATAAATAATTGTAGATGTTTTTGATAGAAATTTGTGGTAGATAGAATTTTTAAACTGTTTTTTTTCCTACTTATATTTTTTGTACGAAATGTTATACATGGTAAAAATCAAGTTTGGGGGTAGGAAGAAAAAATGAAATTCTACAGTGAATATACTTCCTTTTAGTTTAAGGTGCTCTCTCTTAGTTGTTTTTGCGTGCTTGACAGAAGGAAGAAGAAGATAGTGTAAGAAGAAGGTTGCTCTCCTTGATTTCTTCTTGGTAGATTGTGGCAGAAGAGAAATAGGTTTTTCTCTTGTACGTTTTTCTTTTTCTTCGGTATGTCTCAGTGTAGAGAGAAGAGAGAAGTGAAAGAAAGAGTTCGCTCTTGTAATTGGAAACGATCCACTGGTGTAAATTCCTCAATTAGTAAAATCCTCTGCAACTCAGTGGATATAGGCAATTTGCTGAACAACATAAATCTGTGTGTTCTTTTGGTGTGAATTTTCTCGTTCTATTTTTTACTTTGTCGTCGATCGTTTTAAATTTCGTATATATCACAACATTATGATCTTTCTTAGATGTTTCTACTATCGTTGTCATTTTCCTGCATATTTTTTGTGAGTTTGAAAATGTCCTGAATCATCTTGTTTATACCTCACATTACCTCTCTTAATTATGTCTTACCTTATCTTTCGGTTTCGGTGTTTCAGTTTCTTGTGAGATTGAGCTATTCTCAGGCTTAGCTAGTAAGCATATTCAAGTCCAAAAACTGATCTTGTTTTTACTATAAAGCATTTTTCAAATGTTCAGTCAAATTGTTTTCTACTATATTAAGGAAAGGTTGTGTTATTCGGATACTTCGAGTTGATAGATGTTTTTTTTGGGTCCATCTTTCTTTATTAAATCAATTCATGTGTGACTTAGCTAACTCAAGCACCCAAAATATCATGGTATATGGTATTAATCTTTTTCAGTATAGGATCTTAATCCTTAATCTATGCTGATCGTATTCCTAATTGAGTGTCCTTGAGTTTTACGGTAGGATATACTTAATTATAGATGTTTTTGTCCATGAGAAATCTCAATTTTTGGTGAGTAACTAAAGCCTATTTGACTCTCCAATCCATTTAGGGAAATTCTTTTGGGCAATTTTTTTTTTGTTTTTTGTCCATTTACTTTAATATTAGGTTTATTCTTATTTCATGTGATGACATGTTCATCTTTTTAGAGTGACACTTTCAAATTTCACAAATTTTATCTTTAGATGTTCGTTCGAGTTATATTTCATCTTATCATTATTTACTTCAATATACATTTTACAAATTGAATCAATTGGATGTAAGACGAATGGCGAACGATGAATATAATGATTTATAAATAGAAGCTAACTTGCTTCATACATTGTCAAACATGCCCAAATAACCACCGTTAATAAAATGGACTGTGCGAGTGCACTCGAAATGTCACCCATATTATTTTTGGTTTTGCACGAGAATCAATAAGATGCAAATTGAGATATAAATTTTCATAAATTTTGCATGAAAATTAAGGCAAGAAATTAAGCGTAAGTGCACATGTGCTTAACCTTATTGCCCGATTAAATTTGTTTTGAAGAGGGATGCTAGCATTTTACATATTGGATACTCATAAGCTTTTCTCACGGACTTATGCCTACAAGGTTTCTTTTCTCCAAAGCTCATATATTATTGAGCATTAACAGCTAGAATAACTCGTTGAGGTGGTCTACTGAACTTGCTTGTCGATCTGCAATTGTCCTATACCAGCTGATGCAGTAATCTACCTATGTGATCTACTGACCTTGTTTGTTGATCTGCTAATTGTATTGCACCAGCTATGAAAATAGTCTGCCAAACTCTCCATTATTACTCCTCAAATATCATAAATGACAGTCATGAAACGCATCACTCATGGACGGACATACATTCATGTCTATTTAAGAGCCGCCAACAGTTGGAAGTTCAATATCTTTGGAGAAGAGAATGAAGAAAATAGAAAGAGAACTTCAGAGTATTACGAATGCAATAAGAAATCTTAACTACCTTTTTGATAACCTAGATTGGAGAATGAAGGAGAGCTTTGATTGTACATGAACAGTTGAAGCAGGATTGGTACAAATGTTCAAGAAAAATGAATGGATCGATGAAAATTCAACTGATCAATTCTCGTACCGACCCTTCTACAATTTATATGTTCATTACCAGTCTATAGGAGATATTAGAGGAGGAGAAAGTACTGAAAAAGAGGAAGATTAATTGAAGTAGTTGAACTCTCTACTATTTTAAAATACTTATGCTGCTTTAAGGTAATTGTGTTGATTTGATTTACTTTACTTTGCTTTAGAACTTTGATTATGTGTATAGCTTTGTGTCAGCGTTCTAGTGTTGTGGCTTGATTTCGACACTGAATTATAAGTTAGTTTGCTTTGAAGGTGTAAAAATGTGATTAGTAAAATGTATTTATAAAAAATGTATTTTCATATATAAAAGTTAGTTTGGTATTGTTTGTGAAAATGTTTGTTTGTGAATTATTTTTAGATGAAAATTAACGTTCAAAAAGACTAAATGAACTTTGGAGTAAATTGGGAGAAAATTGAAAATTAAAAAAATCAAAATGGTCAATTTTTGGCCTTTGGCGTCGGATGGGCGCCGACAGCGCCCTTGACAAGAACCGACCCTAACAACTCTAAAATTCGTGATTTGCACAGTGAAATGTCATTTTTACCATTTGAGTCACCTTCAACCTCCGGTTTTTGCACTTAGGGTTTGCTATTGATTGTATTTGAGGCGATTCTAAGGCAAACAAAGCTTGGATTTCTTCTTCTCTAGATAAGACCTACACTTTGAACTCAAAATTTTTTATTTTCACCAAGGATTTATCTCATACTGTCGAGATCCAAAATTTTGAGATTTTTTTTTAGAAGATTTTGAGAAAATTCTTAGGTGAAGAACTCTTACTTAGTAGATTTAAGTTTAAAATGTTCTACATTGTGATTTTCAGAATTTTTTTGGAATTTATTTGGATTTTATCAAATTTTTGTAGATTTACCATGACACCTAGAATGAGAAATAAAAAAAGAAAAGTGGATTTTGATGATCAAAAGTTTGTCAATTACAAAGCGAACATTTGCTTCAATAGTCTACGTAACACTAAAAAAGTGATTTTGGGTCGATGATTTAAAAATACGGGAGAAGTCGAGGGAATAATCAATACTCGACAGTGGAAGCATTTCTGCTACTTTACCGTCGAGGCAATTATTGGCGTAGTGATGGAGTTCTATGCCAATTTCAAGGAGACTTTTGAAGACTTTGTATTTGTTTGTGGAAAAATGGTAGAGTTTACTCCGAGTAAAATTAATAAATTTTATGAGTTGGAAGATGTGTATAGCTACCAATATAAGTCATTTTCTTCTACGAATGAGGCCTTGGATGAAGTTGTTTCTTTTCTTACTGATGGAAGAGGAACTTGGAAGGTGAAGAATGGAGTTAAGGTAAAGTTTTCTCTTTCAATGTTAAATGTAGTATCTAAGACCTGACACTTTTATTTCTGGAAGAATGATACCAACAAATCATCATAGTGAGGTTACAAGGGATAGACCCATCTTAAACTTTTGTATCCAGCTTATGAAAAGAATAGATATGAGCTCTATTATTTATAAAAACACTAGATCTATTGCTTTTGGAGAGACCACTGGAGGTTTAACACACCCTGCCCTGATCTTCACACTATGTGAACAGGTAGGAATTGATTATAGACCGGAGGAGGAGAGGATTGAACCTCTAAGACTTATTGGGCCTGCTAATATCAAGACTTATGAATCTCAAGTTGGATGGAGATTTGGAAGTAGGACTAGAGCTATTTCTTCTACTTCAGGCACTTCTAGTGCCCCTACTACCTAAGAACTTATGGAACAAAAGAGGATCCAACAGGGAGATATTTTGCGAATGGATCATATAATGGAAAATATGGAGGGTAGAAATGCTCATTTTGATGATTTGATAAGACAGAAGTTTGAATACGATGCTGCTTATGATGATGCAATGGTCAAATTCATGAAGGGTGATCACTCAGTTCAGTTTCCTACTCACCCTGTTTTTACTCCATATCAACAGTTGAATTTGGATGTGGAAGATGAAGAAGAAGAAGAAGACGATGATTGGTGATGCTTTAGTTAGATTTTTGTTTAGTTTTTGTTTAATTGTACTTTATTTTTTAAACTGTTTGTTTATGGATTGAGGTACTTTATTTTATTGTAAGTTGTGTTGTGAGACTGTTTTTAATGCTGTTATTAGTTTTTAGTACTTTTTTGGATGTATTTGTAGTTAACTCTTTCTCAGCAAATTTATATATATATATTATGTGCTATTTAGTGTTTTAAGTTTTGTTACTTTTCATATTAGCACCTGCAATATTTTAGAGTTAAGTTTCAAATCAGAACCTTCAACAGGTATGTCTTTTCTTTATGTATTAAATGTTTCTTTAACCCTTAATTTTTCCAGTTCTTCATTTAAAATCTTTTAAAAATTTAAGTTTGGGGGGAAGAGAAATTCCTTTTTTAAGAAAAAAAACTTAATTTTATTTATCCTCAATTAATTATATTTTCAAAATATTTTTAAAAATGCTAACACGACATTTGGTATTAGAGGGTAACTTTAGATAAATATATATATGTTTCTAAAAATATAGTAAACTTAAGTAAAGTTTTTAAATAATAAATGTTAATTTTAGAGATTAAGATTATTTGATATGATAGAATAAGACTATGTTTTTCTATTTTTAGTAAAAGAATTTGTATTTTTGAAGTATTAAAAATCTTAGAGATTCATGTAAGAAGAATATATTAAAACTTTCTGAAAAATCTTTAAAGCTAATATAGATTTATAAAGTTAAGAAATGTGAAAAGTTTTTAACATTAAGAAGGGGATAGTGAAGTTCAAAATCATTAAAGACTATCCAGATATAGTAATCGTCACATAAAAAGAAAATGAAAATGAAAAAAAAGGGATTGAAAATGATCCTGAAAAGAAAAGAAAAGTAAAAAAAAGAAAAAAAAATGCGAGGAGATGCTTGAGGAGACGCCTAATTAAAAATTGATTTCACTTGAATCAACTTAAAGAAGAAGGCTTGATTATATTTTCTAAACTTATATTTTAGTATTAGCATATTTACTAGTAAAGTTTTATGTTCTTTTTCATATGGATATTCTAAGTGGATTTAAATATGAATAATTTGCAACTTTTCTTGAAAAGAGTAGAGAATCAAAAATCTTATACTTGACTACTAGAAATTCTTATACCTTTAGTATTAACTGGAGTTATTTTGATTTTTTCTTAAGTGATGTTATTTTATCTAGTGAACTAAAATATGGAAATCTAGAAGTTAAAATCTTTACCATAAGTCATTTTTAAATAATATAGCAGTTAATTGAGAACAAGTAACATTTAAGTTTGGGGGATTTTGATACACAAAAAATATATGCATTTTAGACATATTTTATACCCATTTTTGGTGATATTGCACTTTAATGGAAGATATTTTCTATGTTTTATTGTAGGTTTTTGATTTTGAGGACTTGGAGCAAAAAGAAAGCAAAAATAATGAAATTTAGAGCAAAAATGGAGAAGCTCATAATTTGTTCAGTGTCAATGGCGCCGACGACACTGTTTGACATAAACTTTGGATTAATTATGGTTGGTGTAAGCCCTGTTTCTAGAAGATTCGACGAATTTGGACGCTTTTTGAAGAGTTGTTGGACGCACCTATTGGGAAACCGACCTAGGCTCTATTTTGGGTCGAAATTTGATCAGAAACCCCCTTGCTCCCTGCACACCATTTCAACTTCTTCTACTCATTTCCATTTTCCTCTTCACACACCTACATTCCACACCATTAGTTAGTTTTTTTTTTTTAGATTTGAGTTTTTGTGGTGAGTTTAAGTGTGAATTCTTCTCTAAGAAGTGTTAGAGGAAGAGAAATGAGAGATTTCTTCTTCCTATTTACTTTGAGAAAGAGTTTCAGATAAATGTTGTTTGTTTATTATTGTTGTACGAACTTTCTTTTATATATTAAATTTGTGTTTTGTATTATCTTTCTCATGAAGCCTGAGTAGATTCTTTTATCTTTCTCTCTACTCTAAGATATGGTGAAATGAAGAGATAATGTGGATGTGCCAATGTTAAAATCTAAAATAAATTGTGATGGTTTTTCAACTCTGCTCTTAATTTACTTTTTGATTTGACCAATTGAATTTTTAAAATATGTTGTGAAACATATGATCCGGGAAATGGAGTATGAGTTCTACAACAAAGTGAGAATCACATTATCCATGGAGGAGTATTTCGTTCATGGGATTAAGTGTAAATAAATAGGAAAATATATTTTGTTGGGTGTAGAATTGGAGATTTCTAGGGTGACAGACTGAAAATCCCCAATTCGATCTTATTGTTTAAAATTTAAAGCGAGAGTTAGCCTTCAAGGGAAGGGAAGTGAGAGCTCTCGAGTGGAAGCCAGTATCCTCCTAGCCTAGCCACGAATTTAGGGACTAAACCTAAGATTAGCCAATGATTTTCTATAATAGTGAATCAAGGTAGAGAATTAAAATTGCTCCTATTTGACATAATACATATTTAAACCATTTATCTCATCGCATTTCACCAAAAACTCATTGTAGTGGGAAAAATGTTTTTTCACATTAGAAAACTTCATCACATAAACATAGTTTAGTAGTAATTAATTATAAAACCTGCTTTTAAATTCTGGTAGTAGTAAATAATTTAGCTTTGATAATATCTTAAACTTTCGGAATTAGTGACAGTAATTTCGTTTGATTTCTGTAAATTTCCTAGTTAATTTATCATTTCAAATTTTAACCTTCCCCGTGTGATCGATATTTAGGACTTAAAAAGAAAGTCTTATATTACTTGACAACGATACGTATACTTACGTAGAATCTCAACTTAAGTGCTTAACGTTATTATTCATAAAATACCACTTATAGTTTTTGTCACTGTTGCAAAGTGGAGTCAACTTTATAAATTTTATACAACTATATTTTCTCGGGATCGAGGGGGCGGCATTCATTATTCCAATCATGTCTCATCACTCCCTTTCAAGCCTAGTCATCTTCTCTAGTAAGCTTGATATAAGAGGAAGGTTTTCCCATTCTATTCTCCCTTCTTCAACAACATTCCTCTTAAAAAACAAGATATCTCTCGGGATGCAAGCTCATAAATAATACAGAACCCAACATATTAAAATGAATCCAAAACAATAGCCTTTTTGGTCATTAATCCATGAAGAAAACACTGGAGTTTGTAATGATATTAGAAATTCTATATGTTGATATTTCATATTGGTTTTACTAGTGGTGGGACAAATGTAGTTTCATTACACAAATTCTTCCAAACCCAATCGAGTTTAAGCATTATGATTAGGCAAAATCTTCTCCTTATTTTTCTAAAATTCCAGCGGAAATATTAATTGATGGACAATCCAATTTATATTTATTCACTTAATGTCAAATTCCATGGATTTGGACTTGTAACTTAGAAATCCAAAATAATTCTTTAAATCATAAATTTTTGTTTTTAAATTATGCCGCCAAATGATGGATAACAATTCAAATTGAAGAAAAAGTTATTTCTATTAATAAAGTAATCCAAAGTAATAAATCTTACCTCTGAAATAATCAATCAAAAGAAGAAATTTCATTTAAATCTCTATGTTATCAACTTAAACAAAAGTTTTCCAATGATTCCTTACAACAAATTAATCAAAGAATAAGAAATCAATTTGCTGAATGATTTGCTAACAAAGATGATACATTACATCAAGATGACAAGACAGCAGTAGTCAGCGAAGTTATACCAAAAAACTGAGGGGGTATTCATTATTCCAATCACGTCTCATCACTCCCTTTGAAGCCTAATCATCTTCTCTAGTAAGTTTGATATAAGAGGAAGGTTTGCTCATTCTATTCTCCTTTCTTCAACAACATTCCTCTTAAAAAACAAGATATCTCTCGGGATGCAAGCTCACAAATAATACAGAACCCAACATATTAAAATGAATCGAAATAAAAGCCTTTTTGGTCGTCAATCCATGAAGAAAGCACTGGAGTTTGTAATGATATTAGAAATTCTATCTAATGATATTTCATATTGGTTTTACTAGTGGTGGGACAATTGTGGTTTCGTTACACAAATCCTTCCAAACCCAATCGAGTCTAAGCATTGCGATTAAGTAGAATCTTCTCCCCATTCTTCTAAAATTCCAGCAGAAATATTAATTGAAGGAAAATCCAATTTATATTTCTTCGCTCAATGTCAAATTCCATGAATTTGGACTTGGAACTTAGAAATTCATAATAATTTTTTAAATCATAAATGTTTATTTTTTAGTTATGTCGCCAAATGATGGATAACAATTCAAATCGAAGAAAAAGTTATTTCTATTAATAAATTAATCCAAACTAATAAATCTTAGCTATGAAATAATCAATTAAAAGATGAAATTTCATTTAAATATCTATTTTATCAACTTAAACAAAAGTTTTCCAATGATTCATTACAAAAAATTAAAAAAAGAATAATAAATCAATTTGTTGAATGATTTGCTAACGAAAATGATACATTGCGTCAAGATGACAAGATAACAGTAGTTAGCGAAAATATACCTACAAATTAGGGTGATAAACACATGACGATCAACAAGCGAAAGAATAACAATCAGGATGACAAAAGCTAATGGTAGACCATATCATTATTTTCCACAATCTGAAAAGGCAATCAAAGGAGGATTTTCAGCTCAAAAGATATCCCCATTATCAATCAAAGAGGACAATCCTACTCAAAAGGCTTCTCCACTCTCAATTAAAGATCGTGACCCTATTATTCTATAACCTTATCTTTTAGTAAGATTTGTTTAATAAGTTTGAAGTTTAGTGGTTGCATTGATATTATAAATTGAGATGTTTGGCCTGTCTGGGTGTTTAAGATAATAAGGAAGCTCTGGTTCGTAAACATGAAGTTGCTCCCGGTTAAATAAAGTCTAAGAGTATGTAAGTTTTCTATTATTAGTAATAATCTTTTATTGCATATCTCTTGCTATTTTAATTTTATATTGTTTGTACTCCTTTTTAAGAATGATATCAAAGTCATGTTTGACAAATCCCTAAGGAACTTTTATGTCAAGATAATATTAATTTAAATAAGCATTATTACTTAGTTTTTTTTTATATACTGAAAGTCGGGTTTAGTTTATATGAGCTCTATAAATCCTTAACTGTGTATTAGGAAAAAGTAATGGGCTCTTTTATTATTATATCAAAAAAAAGATCTAACTTAAGTTTCTTAAAAATTTTGAGCTTTTTGAAATTGCTTGGCAATAGTCTCTAATTTGATGTGTGGTTTGGCTAGAAACCCGATAGCTCATGTTTGTTAATTCGTATGAGGTTGAAATAATACATCATTTGTCTGGTGTAACAATGTCTTGTGCTACTCTTACTTTTATTTAAATTTTAATATGATAAATTGTGTGTTTTATTCAATTAATATTTCATCTATGCATAAGAGTCTCTTATGTTTCTCATGGCATATAGTATTCATTTTAGTTATATTCTATCTACTTCATCTTCTATAAAAAATAAAAACATTAAATTTTTTAAATCTGTGATCATTCTCTTAGTGAAGAAGATTTTAATAAATGGATAATTTCTAAAGTAGAAAAATCTATGTTTTATAGAGTTGAAACATTCAATTTTAAAGTTAAATCGTTTATCAAAGTTGTAGAACAATCAATCACTATAGATGTAACCAAAAAGGTCATACTTATATTATCTAGAGAAGACTGAACACCTATTTTTAAAATCACAAATACATTCACATAGGTTTAATTCAAAATAGTTTTTAAATCGCTAACTCTTAGAGGATTAAATGTTTTTATGTTTGTGTGTTTATGTGATAGAAGATATTTAAATTGGGCTCACTAATTAATGGGAATTTTAGAAATAATTCTATGTTAATCACTATAAATGAAACTGAAAAGCTCATATCGTTACTATCCAGAGAAGATCTGAACACTTATCTTCAATATTACAAATACATCAACATAGGTTTAATTCAAATAGTGTTTAAATCCCTAACTCTTAGTGGATTAAATTCTTCTATCTTAGTGTGTTTGAGAGATTGAAGATGTTTAAATTTGGCTCAATCATTGATTAGAATTTTAGGAACAAGTCTATGTCATGGGCCAATTTATTTTAATACAAATCGAAATTTAAGTCTAACTCTTACAGACATTGATCTATTCGAAGTAGCAAAACTCCAAATGCAATTACATGGATAAGATTTTTTATTAGGATAAAAAGTTATAGTTTTAATTCATCAAATTCACTTTAAAATAATGAATATTTTATGTCTTAAAATAAAAAGAGCACTTGAACATACTGTTAGAATTACATTAATAGAAACTAATTTGTTTGCTTCAAATATAGCAACCTATAGAGTTATCAAGCAGAATGAAGTGGTTTTTCCTAACTCTTGGATTATACCATCAGTAGTAATCCAAAACCAATTATTAATCAAGAAATAGATCAAATTATTCAAAATACAGATAGAGAAGTCGAAGCTCAATTTAATCATAAAAGATCTATATCTCTAGCAAGAATATCTTTACCATCAACTTCTATTCCTTCATCTTCCATCTTAATCTCAGAAAGATTGGTAAATGAAGACATAATTAAGGAACCTATACAACTGTTTGATTAAATTCACATGAAATTTTACATTCGGTAATAGATCATATCTCTCCTACCCCTTCTGAAATGAATTTTAATTTTAAATGATGTACGAGATTGGAAGTGCTACTATAGTTACTACAATCTATAATTATTTCTATCCTAAATATTCTAAATTTAGAGACTGACAGAGAAAAAATCTAAAATAAAATGAAAGAAAACAATTTTCAAATTCTTTTTTTTTTTTTATGTCTGATTGAAAAAAATCATTAAGAAAAAGCAACTATTCACTTTGCTAATTACTTTATTGAAGAACATATAGAAAACATAAAATTAATATTACTATAAACTTATATCTAATGACTACACATTAGTAATTTTTTGAAAACAAATGCAAAATTTCACATTATAAATATTAAAATAAAGATTTAATATCAAGAGAATCGACATGTGACTTTTGATTGAGTTTTAAAAATTTTAGTCAAATTTACTAAAGCATCGCTATAAAACTTGCAAGCAAATCCTCATTTTTCACATTAAAAGAATAAAAAAAAAAGAGAGATTAAAATCTAAAGTACTCTGAAACCTTATTAAACAATTGATGTTGAGGATTAGTCATCAACTTTTGTGACTAGACTGTCATCAACCCATTGCCATTATTTCAATTGTGTCATTTGATTGTCGTTGATTGTTTGTTGCAATTCAGTCATAATTGTCTAAATTAACTACATTGTCCATCCCTAATCACTAGATTGATATTGCCTAACTTGTATACAAAACTATCGTTACACAATCATCATCTCTCTCACAAATTTGTCCCAATTGCTATATCTCAATCACCATCATCATTTTCTCCAATTATTTAACATTCTTTATTATTGTTATAAGTGGTCAAAGAAATTTTTATACTCTCTAATTAGGGGTGGAATTAGGTTATATTGCCCACCTTGAAATTTTAGATGTTTTCTATATAAGTAGTGAATTTGCATACTTATTTCTTATATATTTTACATACTTAGTAATTTTGGCACCCCCTCTCGATACATATTTTACCCAATATTTAATAATAAATTGTGCTAAACTAATGTTGAATAAGCACAATAATAAAAAACAATGAAGTTATGGCACCTAAACTTTTACATTAATAGCATTTTACCTATGCATGAAAAGATGTATTTCTGTTTTAAAATTAACCGAAGTAATTTTGATATCATATGAATGACTCAAGAGCTAGAAATATAAAAATCAAAGTTTAGATTTATATATGTAAATTCATAAGAATTATAAGGTATGTATGTAAATGCCCATAAAACAAACTCAAAACTAATAATTAAAAGATCAGAGCGACACTAAATCTAAAAAGGGCATTTACATACATAGCACACAATTCTGATGTATTTACATATCTCGCACATAAACTTTAATGTTTATATACATAGCACTCAAATTTTCAATATCATATAAAAGAACGCACTATTACTACTTTTAAAAAGTCAAATACATCTTTTTATGCATAGCTTTAAAGTAGTGTTATGTATGTCAACATAAAAGTAAATTGTGTGCTAGCTATGTAAATTTCCCAATCTAAAAGAATAAGAACATAAGGTAAAGCACAAATCGGTTGATCAATTATATATCGGATAGCACTACATCCTTCACATGCCTAAAGACACCCCAAATATATGATGAGAGTTATATGATTGGGAAACATATATATATAGAAAAGACTGGTACAAAGGTTGTTATTTAAAAGTGAACGGTTGGATGTAATCTGGTGTAGGCGAATGGTCCTGATTGTGCTGATTTTCCTTTTTGGTTGGGCTGCAGCAGGGTGGGGGAGCCATATCCTTTATAAACCAATATGGGTTCTAGTTGGGAAGGTTGTTGACATGATATGGAGTTAGTGGTCAGTTAATAGCCGCAGGTCCTTCAGTCACCAAACTAAAGGCCAAACATCGATTCATCTCAAGTATCAATTGCGCTACAATGGTGAGAACTAGTGAAACACAGTAGCGACTGTAATTACTATCTATCACCAAACATTTCCAATTATACTGTCACTAATTAAAGAAATAGTGCATTTAACCTGCTCGAAGTATCAAAACCATGCAAAAAGTAATTTAGTTTAAATTGCTCTTTACAAATTCAACCATCAGTGTTAAAAAACAAGATCAAAACTTAAAACAGCGAAAAAACAAAATTGAATTTACTTCGTAACAGATGAAGCTAAATTGCTCATGGAAATAAAATACTAGTGCAATCTATAACATGAAATAGTTGAAAATCATATTGAATTTGTGACTATCTGCTAGCTTTATGGAACAGAAAACATAACCCTATATGGTGGTGAAAGGAACAGCGAAGCAGACTACAAAATTATGTAAAAACAAAATATAACTGACGGGTACAGTAGCTCCTCCAACTACTATTTCTGTAATGTATCTCCTGTATTACTTATCTGCTCCATCAATAAGTGGGTACAAAAGCTCCATTCCGCACCTCAGCTTATTTAGAATGGTTAAATAGCCAGGAAAATCGGGAAAAATAAATAGAAGATGTGGTTTTCAATGGCTAATGAAAAAGCTTCTGATAGCTAAATCACCAACCAAAAAAAAATTTTAGATTACTTGAGAAACCTGTTCCTGCTCATGAGCAACTATGTAAAAAAGGTCTCAAAAGAGACCATCTAACGAATAGAAGAAAGGTTATGCCTTTTTGTCATTCAGATCCTTAAAAAACCTTTTAGAAGCTTCATATGTAGACCAGCAAATGGCAGCAGCAGGTGCGTGGAAGACCATTCTAGCCTTCCATCCTCTTAGAAGCCCAGTATAGCCATCACGCTTGACGATAGCTTGAATGACCTCTGTTATGGAGCTGCTGGAAAATTTCTCACAGCCGCAAAGACCCTGATGTGGACCAAAAACAAATAAATAAATAATAATTTGTGTAACTTAAAAATCATAGGAAAGAATGGCCACCCAAATACAAAATATGACAACTCGTAGACTGCAAGAAGCCAACATGAGTAGAAGAAATGTATGTTTTCAAATATTAAACTGCTACAATTGATCTCCAAAACGTCTACCCAACAGGCAAGGAAAAAGCACCACCTCAGCAACCAGTATTGAGTGAGATACAAAAATGGAGGACAAAAGTAAAAAAAAAAACTCATACAGAAGGACCTGCGGCAATTAACTGAGCACTAACTCCATTTTTAAGTCAACAGCATTCCCAACTAGAAACCATAATGGTGTAAAGGATATTGCTCCACCTCCCTGCTGCAACCGAACCAAAAAGAACAATCAGCCTAATCAGGCCATTCGCCTACACAATAGTACATCCAACCGTCCGCTTAATAACAACCTTTGTTTCCTTGTAATCTCGTTACGTTACTGAATAAAGTTTATTTCAACCGTTCTCCTTTCTATACTCTGCTCTTCTACATGGTAACAGGGCCTCTACCCTGTCCTGCGACTTCAACCTTGCCGATCCTTCAGTAAGTCTCTACGATGGCTTCTTCCTACTACGATACCTTCACTGACGGCAACACCTGCTCTCAGTTTAACTCCCTCCCTGGATAACCCCATTCCGTCTCAGCTAAAATTCATTTTGAGCAAACATCAAGAACATCATATTATCTCAACTCACCATCGATAATCATCTCACATGGAAAGCGCAAGTTCTTAAACATTTCAGAGCAAATGGCTATGATAAATTTCTTGATGGAACCTGCTAGTGCCCTCCACGACACATTACCGAAGAGAACGGAACAACTATTCCCAATCACAACTTTCTAAAATAGATACTAATAGATGAAAATTTTGCTGCAGCTCTCTACTCGAGCATATCGCCTTCAATCTTACCGCATGTACTACCTTTAGAAACTTTCCACAACACATGGCAATCGCTCTCGCATCATCCAACTGAAAAACGAGCTTCCAAACCTAAGTATGGCAAACAAACCCATGAATCAGCATCTTTCGGAAGTCAAGGCAAAGATAGTCTAGACATTCTTGCTACTGCTGAAGCATCTCTTAACTCGGAGGATGCCATCTATCACACCCTCAAAAACTACCCTCTACTTACCACACGCATTCAAGACGGCCATTCTCACCAATCTTAATCCAATCTCTCTAAACGACCTTTACACATTATGTGCAACGAAGAAAAAAATCTAGCAAATGAGGCACTTCTGAAGGAACAATCCAACACCACGACACTATTTGTCTCTCGAGGTTGAAGCAAAACCTGAGGCAACTCATCCACCACAAGAGGCAACAAGCATGCTTCGTCATCCCGGTCCAACTATGACTCCAATCGCAACAACCATCCTCCAATTTTCCACATATGTCGCAAAACTGGGCATGAGGAATTCAAATGCTGGTACTATCATGGCAAGTCCTATCAAACTCCATCAGCCATCCTTACGAACAATGCAAAAATTATGGACAGCAAATGGTACATTGACAGCGGCGCTGCCGAGCATGTGATATCCAAACCAAATCACCTTCACCATGCTCAAGAATACCAGGAGACAAAACAATATATGTTGGAAATGGGCAGCAACTCCCTATTGCTCATATAGTTCAAGAAATTCTCCCAACCACACAAAATTAGCTTACTCTCTCTAATCTTCACCATATCCCGAATCTAGCATGCAATCATATTTCCATTCACAAATCAACTCAAGCTAACTCTTGCTCAATTACCTTCAAATCTGATGAGTATCACATCACCGATCTCAAGACCAACAAAACAATCCTTAGTGGCCCCTGTGTTCACATTATTTACCTGGTGCAACCTCCTCTCATCTTGCAGCCTCCAATAGATTTTGCTCGTCTCTGTCCAACACACTCCACAAATTTAACATCAACGACTTGGCCATCCCTCAAGGAAAAAAAAAATCTATCATTGCATCTACATTATTCTTTTGACACCCCTTTTTCAAACAATTACATTGCAACTCATGTCATGTAGCGAAGAGCCATAAGCTCTCTTTTTCACTTTCTACTTCCAAGTCATTTTCTCCACTAGAGTTATTTCACTCTAATGTATGGGAGCCTTCTCCCATTTCTTCCACACAAGCTCACAGATAGGGCTGTCAAAAAAGCTCGTTGTTCGCAAACAGTTCGTGTTCGATTCGTCAATGAGTTCATGTTCGATTTGTTCGATAAGTAAACGAAATGAACGTGAACAATTTTTTTTTCGTTAGGTTAATTAAACAAATCAAACACGAACAGTGATGCGTTCGTTCATGTTCGAATCGTTATTGTTCGAAATATAAAAAAATTTAAAATAATTATATATAAAAAATTTATGATATTTTAAAAAATTAAAAATTAAAAATTATAATATATGATAAATTAATAATAATAATATATTAATATACTATATTAATAATATACAATTATAGATATTATATATTTATATAATAAGAGTTATATAATTAATATAATATTTTATTTATATATATTAATATTAGGAATGTCAAACAGGCTCGTCGTTCGCGAACAGCTCGTGTTCGGCTCGTTCGTTAAGAAACGAACACGAACAGTGACTTGACGAACAATTTCAAACACGAGCTTATTTCAAACAAACTAAATTTCAAACGAACCGAACACGAACACAAGCTCTGTTCGTTCGTGTTCGATTCGTTTACACCCCTACTCACAGATATTACTTATTTTTTAGTGAAAACTTTACTAGCTACACTTGGATTTACCTACTTCATAATAAAAGTGAAACTTCTCAAAAAATTTTACACTTCAAATGTCTGATAAAAAATCAACACCTTTACAAATTAAATCCATCCGCACTGATGGTGGCGGGGAATACATAAACAAAACCTTTCAATTAATAATCAACCAACATGGCATTTTGCACCCATAATCTTGTCCCTACATGTCGGAATAGAACGGTGTGGTAGAACAAAAATATGTCATCTACTTGAGATTACTCTTGCTCTCATGATAATAGTCTTCTTACCACCACATCTCTGAGCCGACGCCCTACTCACCGCCACATACCTTATAAATCGTTTACCTCTAGGCAGAAACACCACCAAATCCCCTTACAAAATTCTCTACAACCGTGTCCCATACTAAAACCATATCAAAGTATTTTGATATCTATATTATTCGTGGCGCAAACCACACAACCATAGTAAACTAGTTCCGCTCTCCACTCCATGTGTCTTCCTTGGCTATGCACCTCATAAAAAAGCTACCGATGTCTGAGATCCAATCTCCCACAAACTCTACATCTCTAGCCATGTTCTATTCAATAAACACGTCTTCCCCTTCTCCCAAAAAAGTCCAAAACGAACCACCTCTCCCATATCACAGCTTCCTTTACTTCTAAAATCAGCATCTATAATCACCAAAACAACGTCTTCCACATCAGCCTCTATGTCAATCAGTCCTCCTCCAGTACTCTACCCGAAAGACTAGCTCCCATAATTCATCCTTCACCCACCTCATCTCCAACACATGAACAGCCCATCCTACTACCCCCTCAACTATCAACCCATCCCATGCGTACCCATCTAAAATTAGGTCATCTTAAACCACATCAAATACTCAACCTTACTCATCAAGTGACATATGAACCATCCGGTTACTGAATTATAAGCTCTCCAATCCCAAGGCACCTAGATTTTAGTACCACCTTCTCCTCACTACAACATCATTGGGTTCACATGGACATATCGAACCAAACTAAACTCTGATGGCTCTATCTCTCGCTATAAAGCCCGCTTGGCAACTCAAGGCCACAAACAATAGCATGTCATTGACTATACCGAAACTTTCAGCACCGTCGCCAAGCTTCCCACCGTTCGAGTACTCATCACTATCGCACTCCACAACGAATGACCCATTTTTCAATTGGATATTTCCAATGCATTTCTTTATGGAAACCTTAACGAAACCATCTACATGTCCCAACCGCAAGGCTTCATTGATCTCCGGTATCCCAACCACATTTTCCTTAAAGGCCCTCTATGGATTAAAAAAAGCCCCAAGTCAATGGTTCGTAACTCTCACTACCTACCTTTTCACACTGGTTCAAGCCTAGCTTGGCCAACCAATCACTCTTCTGCCTACACACTGCCATTGTCTGCCATTGCTCATCTTTACATCCTCATATATGTCAAAGACATTCTTATAACCGAAACCCATATCTCTCTCATTGAATCCACCATTCAAGGCATTCACTCACAATTCAACATTAAAAATCTTGGTCAACTACCTTACTTCCTTAACATCAAAGTTACCACCACAAGCTACGGCCTTCATTTCTCTCAACCAAACTATAACATTGACATTCTTAATTCAGCTGGTATGTAAAATTCCAAACTAGTAGCCAACCCATGCTCACCCAAATCAACCCCAGCGCCACCGAAAACCACCTCTCTCTTGAACCCAACACTCTACCATCAAATTGTAGGCTCACTACAATACATAACCATTACTTGCCCTGATCTAGCCTTTGTCGTAAATCATGCCTCTCAACATATGCACCATCGCACCACCCATCACCTCACACAACTTAAATGCATACTTTGCTACCTCAATGCCGCAGCCACCTTTGGTATTCCTATCTACCGCTCCACACTCCACCTCACGGCATACTCTGACTCCGACTGGGCCGCCAACCCAACGGACCGTAAATTAACATCAGGTTACTGTGCTTTCATTGGCAAGCCTCCGGTATTTTGGTCCACTAAGAAGCAAGCTACCCTTGCTCGTTCTTCCGCAGAAAAGGAAAATCAGGCGCTTGCATCTACCGCAGCAGACATAGTATGGCTTCGTCGTCTTATGGCTGATCTTGGTACTCCTCAACATGAACCCACCACGTTATACTGCGACATCTCTGCCATTACAACCGCCAAACATTCCGTCCTCCACGCTCATACGAAACACATTGGGGTTGACCGTAACTTCATCCGTGAATGCATCCAGAAGACACAACTAACCGTTCATCACATCTCATCACCCGATCAACTCTCAGATGTTCTAACAAAAGCTCTCCCCAATTTTAAATTTCAACAACTCACTGGCAAACTGATCCAGCCAGCTAACACCATAATTTTAAATGGAGATGTAAAGGATATGGTTCCACCTGCAGCCCAACCGAAAAGGAGAATCAGTCCTATACCAGATTTCATCCAACCGTCCATTTAATAACAACCTTTGTACCCGTCTTTTCTATATATATGTTTCCCTATAATCTTACTATGCTGAAAAAGTTTATTTCAGCCATTCTCCTTTCTATACTTGACTCTTCTACAAATGGAATCACCATCAGAAGAGCTTAATTCTCCACGAGAGCTCAAGAGGCCTCGAGTGGATTGTGGAAAAAATACTCTATAAAGAGATGCTGTTTAGAGGAGATTCCATGGCAGTCATCAGAAGATCAAGTAAGAAATGAAGGCCAGAACACAGAAAGCCTCCGATACATGAAGTATGCAAATGAAAAGAAAGTTTAGGAGGTTTATAATATAAGCACATCTTCCAAAGATGCAACAAATTGATCTAGTAGTTTTCCTCACTAAAAGCAAAAGAGAACTACGTAAAACTAAAACTGACACTCCAGTCACACAGGACTTTGTGACTGCTAACTCTTTTTCTGCAGAATTAAATATAGTAGTCTCCCGTCACGAAAAATAACCTAAAGACAGGTATTTTTTTGGCATTATCAGATCTATTTCTGAAGATGAAAGAGCCACCATCAAAATAAAACAAACGTAGTTTTCAATCATATGCTTGGTGAAAACTTGAATGATACTGGAGAGGAAAATTTCTCACCAAACCTACCAACAAATTTAACCAATTCAAGATTAAGGAAGGAAAAAATTTACTCAAGAATCATAGCTCCTCCGCATTGAAGGAATGAACCTCTACAGATAAATGTTGACTGCATTAAGAAAATAAAGTTTCATAAATACCAAATAGTGTAAGTAGGTAAAGGCTTCTCGTTCTACCAAATCAAGGAGTTCAAAAGCAACTACTTTCTGGTTCATTATCTCACCATCTTTAAAGTGCAGAAATCATAATTAACTGAAAACAGAATTAGGTTGTCAATTTTTCCGTCACTGCCAAATGGGCATCATGGTAGAGTAAAGATAGCCTTTAAGCGCATTTAGTTTGAAAAATTTTGATCAACCACAAACTTCATCTGTTAACATTGCCATACTTTTAAAAATCCTGGGTTAACTTCGGAATACAGTGCAATGTTAAGTTACTGAACTGTTCCTCATGTTTAAATTTTCTGGAACAAATTAGTCTTTTGCGCAGTTATTTAACCAGTCTTCCAGCTTCTCATCAAGCATCTTAGAAAAGCACGACTTTTAAGGTTGCCAGCATGCAAAGTGTGAACACAATTTTTTTTTGCAGTGCAAACAAAGTGTTTTCTTCAATTAATAAGCACAAGCCACATTACATAATATTACATTGTTTATAAATCATTATAAACTAAAAAATTATGAAATGAAAAATGCATATTAAGTCAAATATTAATATGGAGAATTCTTATCAACTAGTAAACAAAAGAGCATAACGTGTAGTCTTCTTCAACCATAAAAGAGTGGAGCATGCGCTTTGCATGTCTACAAAGCAATCACAGAGCACGCTCAAACTGTGCTTCACAGCATAAGCCCTTTTTGTGAATAGCATTGTTACCACACCCTCTGTCATACTTGAAGTGCATGCTTCTAAGCGCTTTTAACAATAGATCAATGATGTATGATTTTCTACTTTTACCTTTTGCACATAGAAAACACTTTTAAATTCCCATTGTCTAAAGAAAATTGGAAAGGAAGCAAATGGACAGGTGTAGTATCTTCTCTTTGTAGTGTTATTAAGAGCACAAATATGAAGCAAAGCATCAGAACTCACAGTTGCAATGCCTCATGTGACCACAAGTACTTCAATGTACTCTGTATTGCCATGTATTGCAATGCTTCATGTGTTCTGCTTCGAACAAATGACTATCACAAATAAAACAATGTTCGAATTCGCATTTCATAGATGCATTCAAGTTCTCAATTTAAAAACCCTATATCTCGTAACTTTTCATCTGGCTTGTCCTTTTTCTTCACGATCAATACTAATGGTTTTTAAAGGGACGAGAAAAAGTTGTGACAACGGTACTATGAATCCCTCAAGATAAGGTCAAACTTGACTTCGAGGATTACTCAGTAGATGTATAACTTAAAATCTAGCATTGTATTACATGCCAACTAGATCCGATTAAACCACCATAACCTTCATATGTATCCCTGGTCGATAGATTTCAACCAAATCAATATCATCTAACCTCTAATCTTATCAGAACAGCTCCTTAATAGAGGTATCATTCAAAAGCTCAAACTCACTATCTCAGAACAAGACATCTCATGTACATATACAAAAATTGAGAAGATTAATCAGAATAAAAAGTAAGAGCACAGTTTAGAGTGAGAGCCACCGCAATCACTTTAGCTTACACATGAGCTCATGTTCAAATACGTAATTTATTCAAAAATGTCACAAGCTCTTTAGAACAACCATTTTTCCCAATCTAAACATATCAACCACTTTGCAACTAGGTCAACCCATATGCCTCTTGAAGCATCTAGTCTCAGTAACCTACCCATTTTAAATCATAATCAATTTATCTAATGTTACATGTCCAAGGCGCAGTGCATACTCAAGACATAGCAAACATCAAGTATTCTACCTACGAGTTTAAGAAAACTTGTCCCATCTAATCATCAATTTGCTTACCGAACCTCTCCCAAATTTTCCCAACTGTTCAAACTTGGGAAGACCAAAGCGTAGCTGCAAAGCTACATTGTACATACTACTTTCATTACAAGTTTCTCTAGTCAAGCTACTTCTTAATGCCAGGCATCTTACCACCACATTATCTGGGAATGCCCATAAAATAACCATTGGTTATAAATAAATCAATTTGAGATATTTTAACATGATCTAGACTCTAAAAGCTTTATTACATTGAACTCTTATAGCTCTTGCTCCGCTTATAAAACCCTTATGCCAAGGAGAACTCTATTACTGTTAGATTCATTAATAGTCATAAAAAAAGAAAAAAACATCTCTTTTTCACCAAAATGGACATAGGTTAATCGAACTGAACCATCTCAATAACTAAACAAGCAAAATGATTATATTGTGGCCATTGATATGATATCATTTGAAAGGTTGACTTTGCTAAAAAAATTACACGAGTCAAACTACTGATTAAGAAAAGGCATTTGATGGGCCTCATGTAAGGAAACATGAGCATAGAACATATGCTTAACTTTCCTTCTAAACACTTTATTCAATAGTTCTCAAAATTAGAGAGAAAATGTAACACCTTGTTTTCCAAGATAAATCTCAGTTTATAAATTAATAGGGGAGTGTGCTTGGGACTTGCCAAATTCCATGGCCACCATAATCTTGCCAATGAACCTTGATCAACAGTGTTCAATTACATCAATATCCATCTAAACAAATCTTATCGAATCAACTTCATGATAGCTAACTTGGTCAAAATCCAAAAGTTACCACCCTTGGAAGAAGAAAACATTGTTGATGTATATAAGCAATATCGATCTAGAAAGTAAATCAAAATAGATAGAAAGAGCAAAATAGAGAGAAATCAATCTCAAATGAGATCGACCACCCATATCATTCCAATACACTCATTTTTTGTCCAATTAAGCACTCTATTTAAGATTACTTTAAACTTCTCAAAACAATAGCTTGCTTGATTAAAATAGATTTCCCACATAAAGAATAAGCAAATCCCTCTGACTATCAAAAGGCTTGGTCACACTACTTTAATTAAGACATTCTCACCATTTCAAATTATAATCAGGTTATCCATCATTATCATCCCCAAGACGGGCATGCATGAAAAATGGCAATCATCAAGTTTTTCATATTGCCACCATGGTCAGAAGCTGGTTCCATCTAATTGTCGTTTTAGAATAATAACTCTTTTGATTGATTTACCAAACTTAATTGATGTTATCCAATGTAAGACCCTAGGAGTTCTAAACTGTCATTATAATGCCAGACAAATTTTTTAATTGTTCTACCTTTTACTGCCAAATCCTTGTGTCTCAAGGCTTGGGAAGGATTAGTACCATCACAATTGACTATACAAAGAATAAATAAGTCATTTAAAGGTATTTCAAGAAGATATATAGTTATAGACACTGAAAATCAATTTAAAAAAGAAAAAAAAAAGAGTCAATTTTAATTTAACCAAATCAAACGAGTTTCAATTTTCACTTTTAGACTATCACTAAAAAAAGATAAAAGAATTGAGATTTTTTTTTCTATTACTCATGCTGATTACTATTAAATGTATAAATAAAACATCTCTTAGATTCAATTTTTAACTTGCTTAATATTTGATAACAGATCTTTTAGCTAAAATTTGACTTAAATTTCCATACGTCAAGGTTGTTAGAAAGGATAACCAATGAAGATTACATTAAATATGCATGAATAAATTAACTGAAGCATACCATTGAAATTTCACGCATCAGTTTAAAAAACAACCCTCTTGTGCGTCATGTTAGCATTGCATACAGTGCAAGAACCTTACATTATAGATTGCAAAACATGCATAGATGCAAGAGTTCTTGAATGCTTCGAAAGTCCATACATTTATCAATAAAGGTTAAAGAACATCCATAAATCTGTTGAGAGTTTAATTGGCTTTAGGCCTGCTAAAAAATAGAGCCAAAATAGCCCAATAACGAGCAAAAATAGGCAATACCAACTCAAGATCAAAATTCACAAATGTGTCAATCCACTAACTAAACGGAGCCTGTGGATCTCTTCATGACTTCAGGGACTCTATTGGACTGCTTCATGACCCTTAATGTGCTCAAGGTTATGCACTAGATATTTTTTCAAGGCAGAAGATAGGGAAGGAGACTTGACTTCCAGCGTTGGAAGACAGCCTTAGGCTTAAAGGATCATTATTTTAGGCTTGTCTACTTTCCAAAACACCAGCAGGTCTTTGCATAAAAAGAAATTTTGCAAAAGATACATTTGGAAAAATGATGCTAACAATTAAAGGAATTGATTTTGATGTGCTAATATTACAATATAGCCTCCATTTATTCCACTTAGCTAGCCCTATTGATAGGATTGAGTCTGGGATCTCCTTTTATGGTAAAAGGATGGTCGTGATTTGGTCATATGAAAGACAGGTGTTAAGCGTCATTGTCATTCCCATGTGTCACGCTCCCTAAACTAACCTTCCTCTTTCGCTCGGAAATCCAATCATAAAAGCAAAATTGATAGCAAAGTGGGAAATCTCTTGTTACGGATGGTACAACTTCAACTAGGAGCCTACAGGACTTGCTTAATGTGTGCCGAGTGTTTCAATCTTATCAAATGGTAAAATCATCTATCAGAACATAGTTTAAATATGGAAGCCGCCCATCTGCAGTTTGTGTCATACCTTCATTCATGGCTTCAACCATTGCCCGACCAAGCAAACTGAATTTAATGTTTAGAAACCTTGAAAGCCGGACATGCAAGGAGGAAAAGCGAATCACAGAATAGACAATACTACAGCTTTATCCTCTCACTTGATGATAACATGATGATCAAGCATAACTAACCAATACTGAATTAGATAAATGACTCCAGCTGCCTTACAGAGGAAAGGTAGCAGCCCAAGTGGTAAGAGACAATGGATACAGGCATTAACTCCAATGAGGAAAACAGTCTAATTGCTTGGATTGACCAAAACGTTATAGAAATTATGCAGTCTCTCACCAATGTATTAGGAGAGTCAGAAGCTTGCAACCCATTATACCCATTTCATTTAGTATATCTAGAATGTATATTTGTTAAGAGATGAAAATATCAACCTTTGAGTAACTTTAAATTCAAGAAAATATTTAATTCTTCTCACATCTTTACTTCAAATTCTTTAGATAGTTCATGGTGATCATCTCCCAACATAATCCATCATTCACATGCCATGAAAGTTGTAGTTTTGCTTACATTAGATTTCTTCAAGAACAATACTGCGATCTCTGAAATTTTGTTTGAACATCATCATTTCAATAGTTTTGGTGAACTTCTCAATCCAGGCCCTTGGAGAATATTTGTGCTTATATAGAGCTATCTTCAACTGGCAT
>NEWO01000202.1:693662-737195 GCA_003013225.1 Phalaenopsis aphrodite
ATAAAACTGATTAATAATTGATTAATGTTAAATTATTGTTTAACAAATAATTAAAATTTTATTAATTACTAATTTATATAATTAGTTATTAATTAATGTAAATAACTTTTTATGCACTTTGAGATACTTATTTCTATTTTTTCTTATTTAATATTTATTTTTTGACGTTTACTTTAATAAAACATGTTGCTTATAAAATTGTCAAACATTTTCTCAAGATTTATTACTAATCATACCAAACAATTTTCAGGATTTAGCCACTTTAGGATTTGATAAATCATGATTTACTCAATCCTATTTAAACTAAATCTTACTTGCAATCAAACAGCTACTTAATGTCAATTTACAAAGATAAAAGTGTGTGGATAGTCTAGCTTTGTGACCAGTGCAAAGATTATTCAATAATCAGCTTTGTACGTATGAACGTAGCTTCTTTCCTTTCAAATGTCCCATTCGTGTTCTCATTCATACTGTATATGCCCACCTACATCAAATTAATTTATTTCCTTTATAAATTCTAATAACTCCCACGTTTGGTTTTATTTTAGGGCTCTCCATAATGACAATTCTAATAACCGTGTCATTTGATGTTAATACATAAGGCTGATATCATGTTGGGTTTGAATTTCAGGTTAGAAATCATAACTTCACCGCATGATGATTGAACTTGCAAGAATCCAGATGGTTGAGCATGCCTTAGATGAGTGTTATACTCCACTTTTCTTCTCAAGTGTACAAGTTAAAATGGTTAATGTTCATTAGGAAAGATGTTATTGGAATTGTTGTACGAGAGGTTTACTTCAATATTGCAGGGAAGTCTCAAGGCTACTAGAGACTCGATGGGTTGGTTGGTCAATTGGGATGTCAAATTTTAGAGAACTAAAGTAGTTTTTACTCTAAGGCGTCTCCTAAAAACAAAGATGCTCATAGAATCTTTAATTTTCAGTAAAAAATTACATCCCAGGAGAGGAATCTTTTGAAAAAGAGACGGTCACACTTTATTACTTGAGGAATATACTAAAAAGCATTTTATAGTGCTTTTGGATCGCCTTTAGTATTTTGATGTTGTTGACGGTTATAAGCAAAGCCCCAAAGGTTGTCCAGCAGAAGTAATGAGTATGCAGAAACATTTCAGCGAGGATTTCAATCGGTGTTTTGTCTTATAAAACAATTGGAAGATGATTTATTGGGTAGTAAAAGTGATTTCCTTGATAACATTTAGGACATTACTCTCAAAGAACAGAGCCCTAGAGGTTTCAAGGAGAGATGACTTATTCTTTTTACAACCCTATTTTATTGTTGGGTGTCAATACAAGAGAACTCAATGATGATTTCATTTTTGTGGATGTAAGAAAAATGCTTGATTAAAAAAATTAATCCCCCTAGTAGACATAAAATGTTTAATATTAATGTCAAACTAGGTAAGAAACATTTTATGGAACATGGGAAGGATTGTAAAAACATTGGCTTTAGTTTTTATGAGAAAAAAATCAAGTTGTGTGAGCACTCATCTATCAAAACAACTAACCATCTAACACCATTAATATTAATGATGCAAGGTGGCACACATATATCGGTGCCGAATAGGGGAAAATGTACAAAGGTTTATAAGCAGCTTAAAGAATAGATAACTCAATGGTGTTTAGTCATTTGATAAACCTCACACTACAACTCTTTAAATTTGATTTTATTGAATAATATAAGAAATATGGATTGTAGTACAGTAAAAAATAGATGAGTAAGATGGAGCCAAATTTGTATGCTTCTTGAATCAAAACTTCTAAATTAACCTGACTAAAGCGTTTGATTTTTACTATTTGCATCTATATAATAATTTTCTCTTTCCTGAGTGTGCCTAGTCATCATTCTTCAATTTTGAAATGACAATGATTAGAATAAAAACTAAAATGCAATATTGGTATGATGAAAATTTTTTAATAGATAAAAAATTCATGGATAATTTAGGTATGAGGAGAACATACGACAGCGCAAGGGAAAGTGTCTTTTATAGATTCCTTTCCGGCAATTATCGGTGCATCAACTAGGGTTATTTTATGCCTTCCTAGGCAAAGTATATAAAAATAAAAAAATGTTGAAGAGTTGATAATGAGATCAGTTGCTCCCGACACCATTTTCCAATTTTCATTTGAATGTGTTTAAGGACAATAAAGATATGAAAAGGAAAACTCACCTGATCAAGCAAGAAAGCACACACCCATTATTTTATCAAATGTTGCCAATAAGGTACAAATTTTTGATATTTTATTTTACTTTAGTACTTGAATGTCTGAACAATTTCTTCTTCTATAGTATTTGCATAATAGTGTCAAAATTTGTTTTGATATGGATACTTAGGGTGCATTTGGGACAACAATGTGGTGTCACATTGCAGTTTTTCTTGTTTAGTCAAACAATTTTTTGTCTGCGTTCTTAAAAAACTACAATTAAAAGCTGTCTCCCAACCATACCTGGCTACATGCGGTGGCTATCAGAAAGCTGCGGTCTAGCTTTTTCAGGAAATTTTTTTTTTATTTTCCACCTTGGTTTTTTGACCGGCGTTTTTTTTTTAGCAGCTTCACATCTGCTTCTTCAAACAGTTGCAGCTACCCTAAACAGACCCTTTATTGTATTGAGATTTCCCTTGAAGTTTTTAACAGATTTCTTTGTATTTTTGTCTTTAAAAATAATTACATAACATACCTTCTTAATTATTGAACCTTTTGGAGTTAGAAAAGGCTTGTATAGCTCAATTCTGCTTGTATTTGATGTGGGGATAGCAATTAAGGCAACATTTTCACCAATGAGTATTGTTTCTGCCATAAAGCTGTCACCCTTATTCACTTTTAATAATAGACAAAAGATTGGAAATGCAGTCATTTCCAAGTATTTGGATGCACGGCTGTTCATATTAATATATAACATGACAAGAATTCATGAATATTTGTTCCTACAAAAATTTCTAGCATTACAGCACCTTTACTATATCTCATTTTTTATACTAGTAGTAATCAAGTTCAAATTATAGAAGTTTTATTTTATTTTAAAATTTGGTAACTTAAAAGAGTACATTTATTGGTGGTGTTAATTATGTCTTAATCACATTGAGTAAAGCAACATTACATACCTTTAAATATATCTGCTTCACCGCATACAAAATACCCTTGGCTATCGTTAAAAACACGAAGGTCCAACAAACTTTTAGTATCATCAAATACCATTGTCAAGACATAATTGAGGAATTCTCTACACCCCATCTAGCAAAACTAACAAAAAAAATAAATGATATTGAGGAATTGCTCTTCTCGATCTAGTTTTGACTGAGTTTGTTTTCTCTATGAAACTGTTATAGTTCTATAAATTTCCATCATCTCCTTTCAAGAAGCTCAATGTGCTATTTCGTCTCAAACCACTAAAATTATATAAGCTTTCTTGTGCTGCAAGACAGGTTGGAGCTTTTGTTCTTGTTTTCTGCTTTGTATCTATCGATATAACTGTTTGGCAGTTTGGGCTCATTTCTTCTCCCTAATAAATTTTCATTGCCCTGGCCTTCGTGGAAAAACAACACAACAAACATGAGTCACAGCCAAATCAACTACAAGCTAGCTCAGTCTCAACAGTAGTCTCAAAGTGGTAAAAATAGAAGGCTTGGAACACTGAATTGTTCTGAACAAATATAAAACTAAAATTGTTAAAATCTACAGCACCTACAAAACCTAATAAACCAAATACTAAGGTACTCACCGTAAAAAAATGTAGTGAAGATCCATTAGATATGAGTATAAACATGATAAATAAAATAAAAAATGTGAACATTGCCCAGAATAAACATGCCGTAGACAGATCATATACAAGAATTATCAAGTTCATAATTCCAATAATAATTTGAATTACGCAACATGGACTGTATTTTTTAAATACATTAAAAAATAACTTAAGTTGGCTTTTGAAAATTTGTAATAACAATAGCTCAAAACACTTCAGTGCAATAAACTCTCGAGATAACACAATGCACTTTAGTCCCCCAATTAAAAAAAAAAACCAGCATAACAACTTATGCATCAGATTAGGTATGTCAGGTCAGAACCCAACACAATAAAGCTTGGATATGTGAATTCTTAACATAGCCGGAAATTCAGAAAGAGAACATTTCTATTTATAGATCTAAGATTGCCAATATGATACAGTAGGTATATCAGTCTTCCCATCAAAATACCTATCTAAATTTACCTTATTTAGCTTGGTAATCCAATCGCTCCTATAATTAATAACTGTTACTTTTTCAAACTTGTAGTTCAACAAAAGCATAAGATAATCAAGTTTTAACAGGTGAATTACTAATGTAACCCAATAAATAAATTTCACACTTATAAAAAAATTACCGACTCTACGGGCTTTTTGCAAAAATATTTTATAAATTCAGTATTTTGATCCACCAAATTTCACAACCTAGAAAGTAAAACAAGAACTATGAACTACAAGTATCAAAATGTTGGGAGATCGCAGAGTCATGAATTTTTTAGTAGTAATTAAAATCAAACTACTCAACAAAACAATGAAGATAAAGGGTCTATCTGGAGTGGCGGCGCGGGTCAGAGAATTTGATCAGTTTATTATTCGAATCAGGTTCAGGTTAAACCCGAAAATCGAAACATGACCCGAATAAGCACAAATTTTCGGATCAAGTTCAGGTTAGTTGGTCAAACTCAGGTTAGCAAGAAAAACTCAGGTTCGGCTTAGCGGATCAAACTCGGGTTCGGATATCTTATTTTTTGATACGTTTATTATTCAGGTCGGGTTCCTGCTAACCCTATTCGGGCGGGTCATTTTCGGGTCGGGTGTGAAACCGTCCTGCTAACCCAAATTGACACCCCGATATGAAACAACTCTTTATTTTAAAACTCAAGAAACAATGAGTGCATAAAGATTTTAATGAATTTCACTAGCATCTGCATAAACATTCATTTACAATAATTATTTTCTTTACAGATCTCTTCTTGAGACATTCTTTCTGCCAAGTATAAACACCAAGTTCTCATAACTCTATTAATTTACATCCTTGCTCTCACTGGAAGTGTATCGTGAAACCAATAACATATTAAATAGCCCAGCAAGAATCAAAGTCATAAAAGTGTAATGTAGATAGCTAGTTAATGAAATATTATCAACCTGTGGCAACTTAGACAACTTCGGCAATGGAATTATGAGTACAAGAATTAATATTTATCTTGAATAAAAAATAGTGACAATTTAAAGAATTGCTAAAATCTCACTTTTATCCTGCTGACAAAGAAAAAGAGATGTGGATTTGATTGGAACAATTGAGAAAAAAACAAAGGCAAAGTGTGCAATAAAATATGCAACTGAATTTTAAATGCAAGCAATTGCATTGGATATTTCTTGGCAATACAAGTTTGCTTATGAAATATGTGTCAAGGTTACATATAAATCTCAAAGGAAAAATGAAGTTCATAGTGTAAAATATTTTTTAGGAGAGCTTGAAATTCATCATCATAAAGAAGAAGAAGTGGGGTAGCAATAGAAGCAAAAGCTCGAAAATTTCTTCAAAATTGAGGGCCGAATAAGAATACTAAATCATAAAAAATAAAAAATAAAAAAAAAGGTAGACAAGACCCTAGTGCCACAACTACAAATTCCAATGATATAAACCAAGATGGTTGGAATTGAGCACTCAGTAGCAAGTGATCAAAAAGACTTAACACCACGATAACAAAATTAAGAAAGCACTTCCACTTATAAAGAAGATTGAAGTCTTGTCACTGATGATAAGAAGTTAAGGTGAAGAAAAATCTCTTAAAAATAAGCATTAAAGCAGACAGTGTTACATGTGCTGTTGTTGATCCTAATAGTTGCAGGAATCTCATATATGCTACTTTAATTGATAAGCTAAGAGTATTAGCTGCATCCTACCAAAAATATGGTGACACAATAACAGCAAGTTTGATATGGTAAAACATTTCAAAGTAAAATTTTTCATCACTGAACAGTTTATAGATAAGTTTACCCATGACATTGTTCCTCAAGATTTGTCATGTAATCCTAATAAATTCGTATTTTTGGGATAGAAATGTTATCAATTAAAAGAAAAAACACACACACACACACACACACATCTTTATAAAGCAAAATAAAAGATATGTACTGCCGAATCATATTTCAGTTCATGAAGGCCCGAAAGAAATTGACCTTAAGCCAAAACTACAAAATCATACAACTACATCCAACAACACTAAAACCTCCATGAGATTCAATGATGAAATATAAAATGACGAAAACACCCTCCCCCCTGCCTCCCTCCACATTAAACTCTTGGTTCGAATAATATGTGGTTTCTATTAACTACACATCAACTCCATCGTAAGTATAGCCCAATAACCTCCCTTGTGGTTTCATTCGTTAAGGAGGTTGAACTCTGATATCTGAAGTTTGATAAAAAAGAAAGCACCTTCAAACTTCATCACAAACATGAAGTTCGGATTGGAAAAATAGATTTAAAAAAAAAAGTTAAAAAATTCTTCTATTATATACACTATTGAGAGATAAAGTGCAGGAAAAATGCAAAACAAATCGGGAAGAAAGAAAAAAGAGAGCATAAGTATGCAAAAGTCAGAAAAGCACCTGGCACTGCAGCTGCGTCTTTACGACATCTAAAGGCGTAGTCACAGCCGCTGCAAGCGCCCCAGCCGCCGCCCCTGCCGTCGCATGCAACAAAAACCTTTCATCGTCTGTGTTCTCGGGAGAGATTTCCATCAGTCCTCTTTTTGCAGCTTCGTATGTTGCAAAATGCACCGCGGTGAATGGCGCATTCATCACCACAGTCGTCCGGTAAGAAGCGTAGAACGCCCGAAAGCCTTCCTCCTTCAAAACCCTCCGCACGCAATCGGCGACCCCCCTGTACGGGCTGCTTCCTACCTGCAGACGCTGCTTGACGGTGTCCATTGGCGTGAAAACAGCATCGCTTGCGACCGTGGCGAGAACACCAGCGGTCGCGTGAGCGGCTGGATTGTTCGGGTGGTCTTCAGTGAGAAGGAGGCGCTTGGAGATCTCGTAGACGGAGAAGTAGGCAGCGTGGGCAGGTCCTGCGCCGAGTCCCATCGCAGTAATGCCGCGGTAGAGACCGAGGAAGCCGTCAACGCGGATGAGGGAGCGGAAAGCGTGGCGTAGACCGGGAGACGGCTTGCAGGGGAGGCTGTGGGTCTGTATGCGGGTCTTGAGGGTGTCGACGGGGAACATGGCTGTGTGTTCCACTACTCCAGCGACGGATCCAGCCGCCATGTACTGCCAATAGGCAAGGCCATCATGGGAGGTAGCGAGGTCAGCAGCGGCTGCTGCAGCCGGGGGGAGAAGATCCGGGGGATGGAACTTAGGAGACGCGTCGGCCATGCGAGAAGTAGAGGGAATGTGAGGCTTGTTGGGATTAGTTAGGTATACGGTGAGACGACGACGAAGATCACAACCTAGTCGCCACTGCCGACCGTTTGACAATCTTTGAGTCGGTTTAGGCCTGCTGAAACAATTTTGGACGTGTCTCACTGCGTCTTTATCCGATTTTCTACTGCTGCGGAAATGGATTGGAGCTAATAATTTCTTGATTACTAATAATAACACCGAATATCCAAAAGCTGTCGTGGCATAGAAACTCTTAGTCAAATTTGCATCAATTTTTTATGCCTGCACATTCGGACGGTCAATTATAATCATCTCGACGTACAATTTTTTATGTCTGAAGAGACTTTACCTTCCAAAAAACTTAATTTAAAAGTAACGGCCTAAAAAATTCTATCATAAAACAACGGTAAGGAAAATGATATGGTTGTTTGAATAAAAATCCGGTGTTAAAAGTTAAGGACCATTATAACCCTGAATTCTTTCTACTTCAGACCAATGCAATGGCGTCTCTGATTTCCAATTACGGTCAATTCAGCCACTTGAATCCACTAATAGAAGACTATACAACGACTACTTTCAAAAAAAAAAAAAATTCAGGATGAGCGGTGGGAATTGCCAACCCCGCAACCGCCTGAATGCTCTTCTACCTTGTCGGATCCTCTTTTATAGTCGTCGGAGAAGCCTGAGTTAGGTGACTGTTGTGGTTGTACAACGATAGAGTTGTCGACAAAGAGATGATTTATGTTTATTTTGGACATTTTTAATACCAAACATGAAACGTAGGTTGCAAAACAAAACTTGATTTGCATTCCGTAATGATATAGGGTCTCTATTGCGGTGGAAGAAATGTTCAAAGAAAATCCCATTCAAATTGAGCTTTTATGATTTCGCTGCGTCCGCCAAAACTATGATGAGGAAGAAGCGAGCTCTCAAACGAGGCATTAGATGTGTTTCAAACTTCACCACTGACAAAACCCCAACCACTGGGTGAATTAGAGTTAAAAACTTGAGACCAATACGATTGGCATGTAGAAAACAACCAGCAAACAACAAATTAGCCTTGCATTTATATAAATGGTAGTTGTTAGTATCAAATTATTTTTAACTATTTCATAACACATTGGCAACTCTAATTTTCTCAACCATTTTTTATTAAAGTTTTAAGCAAAAAAAAAGTCTCATTATATTTTAGTTATCAATCTTGATGCTCTATCTTCCAAATCACATAATCTTCCCTTTTATTAGGAGAAGAACCTATTCAATTATCTAACATTATTTAATTTCTAATACTCGTTCTATAACACCACCCAAAATTTGCCAATGCCAAAATATGTACGTTTGCTAAGCACTCTCATCTAACACTCATCTTATTAGGATCATTGTTTCTCATTCCATTGAGAATAGTTACATCAACCACACATCATCATCTAATTTCTAGCGTTCATTATTCATCATCGTCTAATACCTACAAATAATTGATGCTCAATATTTGCCAACGACCGATCAATATCCAATATATATCAACTATCAACGTATGATATCTAACTTCTTGTCCCATTGATCATCGCCTAACATTTACCAACAATTAATGTGCAATGGTCATTCTCCAATCAATCTAATCTACTCTCATATCAAGAAAACAACCAAGCCAACAAGCAATGCTTGCCTTCCAATGCCCATTGATATTAGTTGTTCAACATTACTCTATGATAATTTTAGAATCTTAAGAATCCTTTTACTATAATCATGGAAAGTTGTACCCACAATAAAAAAAATACTAAACTACAGTATTGTTTTAATTGATTAATAAGGAAGTTGTCCCTTAGTAATCCTTGCTCATATTAGTTAATAGTTTCAATTGGGAAATGACCCATCAATTTTTTCACAAAAGAAAATATCGTGCATCATGCATGCTTCTCTTAATTTATATATGTGTGAGTGGGTCATTTGACAACTCTAAAAGCTTTACTATTGAGAACTTTATATCACATGAGAAATAGACATCATTTTTGAAAAAAAAACATTCTCATCTTTGTTGATCAAGCAAATTTGACATTGAAAAATTTTATAGGTGCGGAGGCTTTCACATCCCTTTTCAAAACATTTATAACAAATTAATCCTTATATAGTTATTTTTTTAGTGTAATATTTATTTCTGATAAAAAATTATAAGAGCAAGACAGAATGCCTTCATAAAACCTAGCATAATCTTGAAAGGATGTTTATGTCAACGACATCCTGGGCATGATTGTCAAAAACTAACTATTTTTACTATTATTACTAAACATATCAATAAAATTTTAATTCGTCTAAAATATTATCATAAATAGTGAGGTGGACTTCCTAGGCTTTGGCAATATTTTTTAATATATATATATATATATATATATATATATATATTATATATATATATATATATATATTATATGTGTGTGTGAAAACCTCAGCACAAATCAAACTATAAAACCTCGAAAGCAAATCATGATCTCCCCAATGCCACCCCAAATGGGTCTTAATAAAAACCAGAAGAAAGTACAAACACAAAATTCCCTTTGGCGTTTTTTTTTGTATTTTTTTAAAAATTAAATATACATATGTATGTACATACGTATATGTGTATTGACATGCATCAATTTTATGTGATTTTACCTGCATTTTCTCTATATTTTTTATGTTATTTTTATTTATTTATCACAAATTTATGCTTGAGAAGGTTTCCTGTTGCAAGGTTAAATACGAATAATTTGAAACGAGAAAAACAAGCAAAAAGTGTCCCGAAGCGGCGTGATCACGCCGAAAAATGACACGGTTCTGATGTGGTCACGCCATGAATCGAAGGGTTGTTACGTGACCATGCCACCTTGGCCAGACTAGCGGCATGACCACACCGCAATCAAGTTTGACCACACCTCCCTTACAGTTATGCGGCGTGACCACGCTAGAAGTGTGTGTGACACGCGAAAAAAGCGGGAAAATACTTTAGGAATAAAATTTGATGACTCAAGCCGTGATTCTTGCTATAAAATTGATTCCTAGGGCTCCTTGGAGGAGGATTTGCGCTAGAGAAGGCTCGGAGGCTGCTGGAAGCGGAGTTATGGAGAGAATTTGAGGCTCTCTTAATGGTTATCCTCCTCTTTTGGTGGAGACATAAAAGAGGAATTTTTTGTTCTTTGTAAGTTGTGAGAGTTATATATGATAGGGAGAGTTGCTCTCATCAATGAGAGAAAAAGTTCTCGTAAGTCTTTCATGTATTTGATGCTTGCATTGTATCTTTGCATAGTTTCTCTCTCTAGGATTTCATCTATGATGTGTGGCAAAATTCCTCTTCATGGGGTAGTGGATTTATTATGTTTTTTCCATAATGTTTTTGTTAACATCAATTTTTGATATCACATGTGTGGGGTGTCTTCTTGAGCGCATCGGGGTCGTGCTTTATGCAAATGAGTTACCCGTAGTTGAAAACATCCATTTGAGACCTTTTATCACGTGTTGAGGGACACACAGCCATGGTCATTTTGTCATACTTTGGCTCTCTCTTAGGCGAAGGCCAATCTTCATGTCACTTTTAGAGCGGCTTCAGTCAAACTAGAGGGCCTCATTCGTCGTGTCGCGTGAGAAAGTGGCTCAAATTAGCCCGTCCACCATTGAGTCTATTCGAATGGCCACAAATGATGAAACGGACCACGCGAGTGCGTTCGGAACATTAATTTTACTTAGAGAGGACGTTCATTTCGCTACAGCTTTGCGATCCGGCTAAAAATGTGTGAATAATTGGTTTTTGCCCACTTACTGAAAAAGTTGTCTGAGCGAACTCAGATGACCAAACGGACCACACGAGCCCGTCCGAAATGTCAATTTTACCTAGGGAGATGTTCATTATATTACGATGTAGTGTCAGGGTGAAAATTATGCGAATGATAATAATAATAATATTATTATTATTATTATTATTACAAAAAAAAATAAAAAAAACCCCTATTTAAGCATCGCATGCGGGCTCCCTTTCTCCCAGCGCCACATTTCGCGAACCCTAGCCTCCTTCATCGGCACCTTTGCTCGATACATCGTCCTCGCGTCTGAAGCTCACCGCCGACTCCTCCTCACTAGCGAACAAAGCCTTCAGATTTCCCTACTCCAGCCGTCGGCGTCCTTGCTCCAACCACCGACTCTTCTTCCTCTTCTTCCTTTCTTAGTCGACTAACTCTCTTCCATTCGTTGGCCTACCTCATCGGCGTGACCCCTGACACCGCCGGCCACCCGAAGTCTCTTGCCTCACCGAGACCTTTAGCCGCCGAGCCTCCTTCCCAGCAACCGACCACCTTTTTTGCTCTTCTCTCTCTTGGCTGACCACTTTTCGGTCTCTCCTCCTTGTCGGCGACATCTGACCGGCTTACCTCTTTGTCAGCGTTGAGTTCACGATGAACTACCCTCCTTTCCACGTGTAGTCCAAGATTTCACATTCTTCCGTGTTTTCTTCACTCCCGGTGCGTGATACGCCTAAAAGTGTACTATTTTATATTTTATTTTATAATGATATTGCACTTTAAAGGTATGTTTTCTTGTGTTTTTGGTTGTAGGTACATCAAATTGAAGATTTTGGAGTGATTGGAGCAAAAGGAACAAAAATGGACCAAAACGGAGCAAACCTGAGCAAATCGGGTCGAACCGGGGCACACCGGAGCTAAGGGGACCTAAACTGGACACTTAAGTGCCTGTGCCCGGTGCTTAAGCACCCAAATATGGCACTTAGGTGCCGCCAGACAGAGAGGCGGCGCTTAAGCGCCCACAAACGGTGCTTAGGAGCCAAAGACGGTTTTCAACATATCTTTCTAGAATATACGTCGAATTTGAACGATTTTTTAAGCGGTGCTTCGTGCATCTCTTGGGGAATTCATTGAAAATGATAAAATGGACTTTATAAAAGAATTTGGGGTGGTTATATGGAGTTTTTAAGAGGCACTTAAGGCACCATTTGGAAGATTCAATGAATACCAACGGTTTTGAAGAGACGCTTAAGAATCTCTTGGAAAATTATAATTAAGGCTTGGAAATATTTTTAAAAAAGAGGAGAAGAATGCTTGGATAAGAGGAAGAAGGCTTGGGCGTGAGCCCCAAGTGGGGCGATAAGGTGAAAGAGAAAGAGAGAGTGAGAATTTCTTCTTTTCTTTTCACTTTGTTCTTGGAGAGGATTGTAAGGAGATTGCTTTTGCTATACAATGAGAGTTTGATTTCTATCAGGGATATATATTTTCATTGTATTTTGATTTGAATTTACTACTTTATTTCTATGGTCTCAAAGTCTTATTCAATGAAAAGTTCTTGTTGTTTCTCCATGTGTAGTGAGTAGTTTTCTTTACTCTTCCCCCTTGTAATGAATTATTATGCATGTGTAGGATATAGAATTGATTAGAGTGAGAATATAGTGTAATGATTTTACTTTGCTCTTCATTTACATGTAAACTTGATCAACTTGCATGTTAAAATCTGTTGTGAGAACATATAAGATCTGGGATGGTGTTGTCTCAATCAACTGTGGTAGAATCACATGAGATTGTATGGATGAGAATGTAGACCATATGGTTGAGTTCAAATAAATAGGGAAATAATCTTTAATGGGTGTAGACTAGAGGACTTTAGAGTGACAGGCTAAAGCCCCCTAATTTGGTCTATTGTTTTAGGTTTTGATGCGAGATGTTAGCCTCCAAGTAGATTGATAAGAGAGAACTCTAGAGTGAGAGCTAATATCTTCTATGCCTAGCCCATGTTCAGAACTATTCAAATTTTAGATTAACCAATGTTCTTTATAGCATCTCTAGTAAGGGTAAAGTATATAATTGCTTCTATTTGTCATAATTTCTCTCACTAATTGTTTTACTTTTACACATGTCACTAATTTCATTGCATGAGGAAGAGTACTTTTAATATATTAAACATCACTTTTTGATTTCACTAAGTATTTTAGTTTTGGAGTAGAAGTAGTATTGTAGTGATAATTTTAGGATATAATCAAAACCAAACATTTATCAATCTTCCAAGTTAGTGCATGTTATTCTAGACTATAACTTCTCTTTAAAGTCGTCGTGATTAACCTCTATCTCCGTGGGATCAATATTCAGGGCTTAATCAGAAAGCCCTATATTACTTGATAACGATACATATATTTGCGTAGAATCCCTACAAATATAATTCAAATCTTACTTTGCTTGGGATCAAATTTTTGGTGCCATTATCGTGGATTAAAATCTTCAAGTAGTGGTGTCAACTTCATAAATCCTTACATATAAAAAAATATTGAGATAATGTTTTTGGTGCCATTGTCGGGGATCACAACGGTTGATATTGACTTTTAGGAGAATTTTAGCTGAAGTAATTAGGCTTAGACTTTGAAAACCTTAATGTCGTAAAAACTGTTTTTGTGTGAAAAGTGTTTTTTGTATGAAAAAGTGTTGTGAAAAAAATATTTGTGTGAAAAACCATGTGTTTGTGAAAATATTTTGTTGTGTTGAATATATTTTTTATTTAATTTGTTTAATTGTTAATGTCTTGTTTATTGTGTTGTGTATGTGAAGTAAAAGATCTACAGGAATTGTGCCTTATGACCCTGAGTTAGAAAAAAGGAAAAATATCAAAAAAATGGAAGGACTTGAAAAACTAGAAATGGAAATGGAAAACATTCAAAATAATAACTTAAAAAATTATCATAAGTCATTGAGAGATTATGGAAATCCTACAACAGATGAAATTCACTCAAGTATACAAACCACTATCGTAGAAGCTAACTCATTTGAATTAAATCCAGCGATTATCCAACTGGTGCAGGACAATCAGTTTAGGGGAACTCCTTCGGAGGATCCCTATTTACACTTATCAAGTTTTCTAGAACTTTGTGCTACATTTCATTATAACGGCATGTCATACGATGTTGTTAGACTAAGGCTTTGTCCTTTCTCACTAAGGTATAAGGCTAAAATGTGGTTATACTCATTAGCACTTGGCTCTATTAAAAATTGGGAGGAGTTAACTCAGAAATTTCTAGCTAAGTATTTTCCATCTTCAAGGACAACAAAACTTAGAAATGATATTATCTCTTTTTGTCAATATAAAGGGGAATCAATATATGAAGCCTTAGAAAGATTTAAGGAACTCCTAAGAAAGTGTCCACACCATGTTCTGCTCGATTGGTTAATTATTCAAACTTTTTACAATATGTTAGTAGGATCCCTTAGGTCTATAATTGACGTTGTCGCTGGTGGATCATTAATGTCAAAACCTTTTGATGAAGAATATGTGTTAATTGAAGCAATGGCTACAAATGAATTTAAATGGCCCTCTACAATGGTAACTCCTAAAAAGGTAGCCAGTGTTCATGATATAGATGCGATTGCTATTCTTGCATCTCAGGTTGCTGCAATATCAAGGAAGTTGGACCAACTTGGAATGAACCAGCCTCAATTTACTTCATTAAGTGAGGAAAGTTCATTGGGGCATACAATTGATTCTAACTTATCAGATGAGACTTTAAATACCATAAACAATTCGTATTCTGACTTTTACTACCCAGGTTAGAAGAACCATCCTAATTATAACTGGCATCATACTACTGGGGGTGGAAACCAACAATGGAAAAATAATCATGCAAATCTTAATAGAAGTTGGAATAATCAGGGGAACACAAAATATAAACTTCATATCTACCGAACTCTAACAATGATCAATAATTTGAGGATAAGAAGATGTATATGAAGAAGTGGTATTGCAAATGGGAAACCAGTTGCAAGGTCAAAATGTTGTGATTAGAAACAGAGAGAATCAACTAGGACAAATTGCTAATTCACTTAACAGTATACCTCAAATAAACACTTCCTAGCAACACTAAGATCAACCCTAAAGAGAAAAATGATGGACAAATAGACGTTGTCCAATTAAGAAGTGGAAAAGAGATAGAGGATGTGGTTAGAAAAAAGAAAGAAATTGTGAGAGAAACAAAGGAAACAAAAAGACCTAAAGAACATGCTTCTAAGGATCTGGAAATTTTAAAATCTCCAACTAAAATCAATTTAGAAAGACCACCACCTCAATTTCCTCAAAGACTTAAACAGTATAAGTTGGATAGACAATTTTCAAACTTCATGGAAGTACTTAAGAAGTTAACGATAAATATTCCTTTTGCTGAAGCTTTGGAACAAATGCCAAGTTATGCAGAGTTTATGAAGGAGATATTAAACAAGAAAAGGAAGTTTGGGGATTATGAAATAGTTCCACTAAGTGAGGAGTGCAGCGCTATATTTCAGAAAAAGCTTCCCAAGAAGCTTAAAGATCCTTCTAGCTTAACAATTCCTTGTGTATTTGGAGAAAAATTATATGGAAAAGCTTTATGTGATTTAGGATCAAGCATTAATGTGATGCCTCTATCAATATTTAAAAGGTTAGGTTTAGCCAATATTTCTCCCACTACTATAACCCTTAAGTTAACTGATTGATCTATCATTTATCCAAAAGGGATTATAGAAGACGTGCTTGTTAAAGTGGATAAATTTATCTTTCTTGTGGACTTTATTATATTATATATGGAGGAAGATAAAGAAAATCCAATTGTTTTGTGAAGACCTTTTCTTATTATTGGACAAGCTATGATAGATGCACAAAAAGGAGAGTTGACTATGAATATTAATGACCTTAAAGCCAATTTTGAGGTTTTAAAGGCTATGAAATACCCAACTGAGAGAAAAAATGATGATTGTTTTTGGGTTGATGAAATAGATTATCTATATAAATACTATTTCCAAGAAAGTTTTGAGAGTAACTTAATAGATGAGATTGAAATGGACTTCCATGATGAGTTGGAAACGTTGTTTGAAGAAAACTGTATGTATGTTCATGAGAGGTGCAAAATGATGGACGTTACCGAAAAAAGTAAACTTTTAATTCCATCTGTTGAAAAATCTCATGAAATTAAGATGAATGTACCCCATACCATTTTAAAGCCTACCTATTTAGGGAATACATCTACACCACCAGTCTTTATATCTTCAGGTTCGACTCAATCACAAGAAGAACATGAGTTGAATGATGAAATCAATAAAAGATCTTCTAAGAAAGAGTTATTCAAAATCACTGAATGGAATATTTCGTGGTATACAGACAAAATGAAAGAGATTATGATGTTGAGGCAACCAGTGTAAACATTGGATACATCGGTTCATCGATGTTAGAACAAGCGCTTCATGGGAGTTAACCCATGTTTATCTTTATTATCTGTTTAGTGTGATTGTTGTTATGTTGCATTGGATAATAGTGATATGTTGGACTTTGATCCGTGCTTGATGTGTAAGAGTGGATTGGATTAACGTTGTGAGGTAATTCCTTCTTCATGACTAGATTTGTATATGATTTCTGGTAGTAGCAGATTAACGAGTTTGTTACGACTTAGTTCTCAATCGGAGCTGAGCATTACCTTGAAGCATGTAGAGTTTAGACTTAGACCACTCCATTTCAACTGCATTATTTCCTTTTCTGAATTTGTCTTCACCGGGTAAGTTCATGAACTATTTCTTTATGAAGTTTAAAATGTGTTCTTGTTTAATCTTCAGTTTGTACCTCTTCTACTATTTAAAATTCCTTTATAGTGTTATGTCAAGCATGTTTAGGCTAGATTTACTTTCTACTGCAATATTCTACCATGAGTTCTTTGTTGATATTTTTGTAGGATGTGTAGTAAATTGTAAAAGTGATCTTTCGCTACCGCATATTTTTGTACTTCATTGTTACACATGTTTGAGTTTAAGTTTGGGGGGAAAAGAAAAATGTTTCAAGTTTAAACCTTACTCGTTTTCAAAAGTACTACAAATAAATTTGTATTTTATTTCTAATGATTATTGTTATGTGGAGTCATCCTAAGGATGTTAAAATTTTAAGCATAGAAATGTAGTAGGAAAATTTAGTTGATATTTTTGGTGAAAATGGTGAGCCTAGAGTTAAGGATATTTATTGGAGATCTTGGGAAAATGAATATCATCTTTAGTAGGAAAATTATATTTTTTTTTAAATTAAGGATTCTTATAATTTTTATTTTCAAACATTTAAGGCTCTTTTAGAAAGTATTATATATATATATATATATATATATATATATATATATATATATATATATATATANTATATATATATACATACATCTTTTCAAGTGAAGGAAAGTAATAAGTTTTAACTTTAGAGGAGGATAGTGGAATTAAAAATTATTTAAGGACTTCTCTAGATATAGACATAAAAAAAAGAAAAGAGAAAAAAAATTATAGATCAAAATGATCCTTGAAAAAAAAGAAAGAAGAAAAAAAAAGGAAGAAAAAAAGAAAACGAGGAGAAGCTTGAGGAGAGGTTTTAATCAAAAATTGGTTTCACTTGAGTCTTTCTAAAGTAATGAACTTAAAATAATCATAAACTTGATTTTTATACTTATATTAGTAAAAAAAATTATTCTTAAGAGAGTTCTTAAGTCCAGAAAGTAAAGTTCATAGGATCTGAAGTTTGAAAAATCTGCATATATTTCTGAAGTAGATAAAAAAAATAACTTCCAAGTCTGATGATAAATATTTTAGACCCTGGGCTAGTCTAATTTAATATAAGTTCTTATAATTTGAACTATCACATTTTTAGAAAAAAATTTTAGTAATTCTAAAGGATGACCCATTGACTCTAATCTACATAAATTATTTTAAAAATGTAGTATTGCTTGAGAACAAATAATGTTTAAGTTTAGGGGATTTTGATACGCTTAAAAATGTACTATTTATTATTCTTTATTTTATAATAATATTGCACTTTAAAGGTATGGTTTCTTGTGTTTTTGGTTGTAGGTACATCAAATTAAAGAATTTGGAGTGATTGGAGCAAAAGGAACAAAAATGGACCAAAACAGAGCATATCGGGTCGAATCAGAGCACACCGGAGCCAAGGAGACCTAAACCGGACACTTAAGTGTCTGTGCTCGGGGCTTAAGTGCCTAAATATGGCGCTTAGGCCCCATAGACAGAGAGAAAGGTAAGCGCCCAAAAATGATGCTTAGGCGCTAAAGACGGTTTTCAACATATCTTCTAGAATATACGTCAGAGTTGGACGATTTTTGAAGCGGTGCTTCATGCATCTCTTGGGGAATTCGTTAGAAATGATAAAATTGACTTTCTAGAAGAATTTAGGGTAGTTATTGATCCCTGGATACTGCTAATATGCAAAACAAAACAATAATTTAGATTATATTTCACTTATATTTCCTTACTTTGCAACAAAACTAAAAACTTGATCTTGAAGAAAAACAAAAATTTAACTTTTAATTTATATATATTGGGATACTACGCAAGTATACGTATTGTTATCAAGTAATATAAGACTTTTTGATTAAAACCTGAATATCGAACCCATAGGGAGAATACGCAATATGCACTATTGAACAACAAACTTTCTATTTTTAATAAAAAGATAATTATCTAAACTAAAGATGATTTTTGCAGTAATGAAAATTTAAATATTTTTGTTATTTTCAATATTTTGATAGAACAATAATAATTTAAAAAGATAACTAGAGTTTTTGTAGAAGAAAATCACTAAATATGAAAATATCTTACTTCTTGTTATGAATCAGTAATAAGTATAGGAATTCTATTATGGAAGTATGCAAATTATGTTGTGTCAAATAAGAGCAATAATATTTTTTACATTTACTGGAGATGCTATAAAGAACATTGACTAATTTAAAGTTTGAATATTCTAAAGACCGACTAGGTAGGGAAGATACTATCTCTCACTCTAAAGTTCCCTCAATTCCCTCCACCTGGAGGCTAACATTCTCGTATCAGAACCTAAAATAATAAACCAAGTTGGGGGCTTTAACCTGTCCCTTTAAAGTCCTTTAACTCTACACCCTTCAATGAATATTTCCCTATTTATTTGTTCTCAATCATATGAACTACATTCTCATTCATACAATCTCATGTTATTCTTTCCAATTATTGACTGAGACAATACCAGCCCGGTTCTTACATGTTCTCACAACAAATTTTAACATCTGGATTGGCCAAATCAAGAAGTAAATGAAGTGCATGGATTTAAATCATAACAACTTCTTCCATCATTGAAGATCAATACTTTCTACAACTTCCATCCAAAACTTAATTACTTATCATTTTAAGAAAAAAGATAAAAAAAACTACTCAGAATCCATGGAGAAAACAAAACCAAACTTTAGTTTAAAAGAAGAAATCATTGTCAAACCAACAACAAGTCTCAATTAAAGCCAAAAGTAGTCTCAAAACAGAAAGATAAAAAATTATCTTAAGTCCTCCACCAAACTCTTGGAGTTCGTTTGATTCTCTTTTCTTTACAATCACTCAAAATAAAATAACAAAAGGAGAAAATAAAAGTAAAAGTGGTGCCTGAAAATCTCTCCGAACTAACTCCCCAAATGAGAACTTTCAAAACTTTCCAATACTTTCAGTACCTCTTTCAAATCTCCAATCTTTCTTCTTTTATAATTTTCCAAAAGGTGCCTTGGTTTCTCTTTAAAATGTGTCTAGATTCAATGTATTTCCCCAAGAGATGGATCCTTATGTGATAATTTTCATCCATGGTGGTTATAACCACCTATTAAGCCAATGAGTGCCTCAAAAACCTCTTCAAAATTTCTCAGAAACAAAATTTACTCGTCCAATAACTGTCACTGGCGCTTAAGCACGGGGCCTCTAGTGCTTAGGCGTAGCCTTTTCTGCTTAACCTGTGCTTAAGCGCCGGATCTGGAGCTTAGACGCCAAAACACTTTTGTATATTTTTCACCTTTTTGCTCCAAATTTGATCTTTTTTCACTTCATTAAGCATTTTTCACCCTTTTTACCTGTATCTGCAAGAAAAACACAAAAATACATTTCATTAAAGCTCAATATCTTAAAAATAGGTATAAAAATGTATCTAAAAATATTATATATTTTAGGTGTATCAAAATCCCCCAAACTTAAAATGTTACTTGTCCTCAAGTGACACTTCAATCTTTAAAAACTAAATATGTATGTTATGTATATGAGTTTCTTTAGGAGTTACTAAAATTTTGATTTTGAAGTATTGCAGTCTAATTTAAAAAAAATATTCAGTAAATGAGAACAACTTAAAGTTTAGAAATTCTTAAAGTTAAGAAAGATTAAATATGAGTTTCTATCTAATTCAAAAATGTATTGTAGATTTTCCAACTTTAGAAGTTAGTTCTTTTATTATCTCCACTTAAAAAATTTTATTAAAAATAATTTTACTTACTATATTATATCTATAAGATTAAGAGTTTCTCAAGTCTTATACTTTAAAAAGATCAAATGTAGAACCAATTTTTGATTAGACACTAATCCTCAAGCTTCTCCTTCCTATTTTTTTTCTTTTTCTTTTTCTTTTCTTTCTCTTTTTCTTTTCTTTTTTCTTTTCTTTCTTTTTTTCTTTTCTTTTTCAGGCAATGATTACTGTATCTGGATAGGCCTTTAATGATTTTGAATTTCACTTCTCCTTTCCTAAAGCAAAGTCTTGATATAAGTCTTTTAATTATAAATACAATGATAGTTTTGAAAATTATTTTAATAAAATAAATTTAAGTATTAAAAAATAAAAGTCTAAATTATCTAATTTTTTTAAAAATTCAATTTTGCTTACTAAAGATAGTTACTTATATTAATCATTTTCTCATCTAAAAACTTTTTAACTTAAAGTTTTTCTTCATTACTAAAAATTTTAACTAAATTTTCTTACTCATTTCTAAAATCAAAATTTTCTTCCCTAATATAACTTCATCTACATAATCAATTTTTTTCTTTTCAAATCAAATTCACTTGTAGCACATTTGAGAACAAAAAAAATTCTAGTTTTGAAAATATTTTTCATCCCCCCAAACTTAAATTTTTAACAGATTAAACAGTTTAGTATCAGATATATAAAAGTAGGAATGAAAATTTAAAATAACATACTAACAGGAATTTTTAAACCCTAATGATACAAGTATAAAACTAAAAACAAGAGAAAAATTAATTTTTTGATCAAATTTTCTATATTTTCATTTCAATTCAATATGTATAGATTCAATAGACTTCTAAACAGTAGGTTTAAACATTAAAACAAACTAACAAACATGATAAAAGGAAAATACATGGTAGCAGTTTCAGAAATTTAAATTTAAGACATAAGTTAGTAAGATTTTCAACTTTATAAAAGATATAAAATTAAGTTAAGTTCTAAACTAACTAAATTACAAAACTCACAACAATTACTACCCTAGAATTTTAAAACAAACTACTAACTAACACAAACATTACATTACAATTAAAAATAAAAGTCACACACATCATAGTATCTAAACAAGTAAACATACATACATGATTCAAGTCCAAAACATGAAAACACATCACATCACATCACAATTCTCACTTAAACATAAAAGTACAAACCACATCACATAGTTCAAACCAACACACAGATGAAAATGTAGCAAGCCCAGACCACATAGTTCATATCATATTACAATCATAAAATAAATCTCTCAGCTCTACTCTCATCCTCTGAATCACTGCTATCCCAAACTTTTGCAGGCTCATAATCAGGTTATCTAGGATATGGAGGAAATTGCAATCCTTGGTTACCCTTAATGAGGCTCTCCATAGATGAGTGAAATTTCTCTTCATAATCACTTTTTCTCCTATTATACTATCAGTATGCTCTGCAAAACGCTTTAAATTTTGTACCCTATCAGAGGTAAAATTTATATAATCCATCATCCTCTACAATAATTGATCTCGGGTCTCAGTAGACTCACCTCGAGATGTAGAAGCACATGAGGTAGATGGTCTAGATGTAGAAGCAGTAGAGGTAGAATAAACAGACGTCTTCATTCTATAGCTCCGAGAAAATCTTTCTCTCTAGCCAAAAATTGAATGCTCAGAATAAGTCTTCACATTCACCTTAATGATGGGCTTGAAAGGTTATAACACTTCCTCCAAGCTATCATATTTAACTCCAGCCTGCTCACACAAAGAAAAGATCAAGGAAGCAAATCCTGGACCTGCAGTTGTAACAGCTGTAGTAAAACTGATGATAGTCTGATAGATCAAATCTCCAATGTTGATGAGCTTTCCCTCTTGAATACAATAGTTCAGTGTCGCTCTTTCTCTGGTCACTTCACTGAGATGATTGGTCGGAAGCAGACGAGTAGAAATGAAATAGTGTCAGGCCTTTGAAGGTGCACATAACTTTGAAGTTGGGAAATTTACTCTCCTCTCATTAGTGATATTTCAAAGTCCTCTCCCAATAGTCAAGTAAGAGATAATCTCGTCTAAATCCGCTTATGTAAGGCTATAATTTGCATAAAAACATAACGTATCCAGTGGTAAATGGTAAAATAAGTTGATTACCTCTGGCAAAAAAGGTACCAACTTTCCTCGAACCAAAACTTGATTGTCTTCAGTTTCAGGGAGATTTGCATAGAACTCCCTCACAACAGATATAACTGCCAGTGCAGAAAAACAGCAAAATTGTTCCCACTATCGGCGAACAATCAAATCTTCCACGTTTCCACCCAGATTTCTACAACATCACTCCTGAATCAATTTACGTGACTGCAACACATCACTATACCAATCTTGAGCTTTTAAACTAACAAATTTACTCGAATCGAAAGGGGCTTTGCCTTTGCTCCTCTTCATTCTTGGTGTCATTCTACAAATTTGATAAATTCCAACAATAACTTCAAAAATCAAGTCTAAACCACTAAACTAAACTTCCAAAAGCTTAAGCTACACTTCCTATGCAAATTCCATAGATTTTTCCTCATTTTTTATCATGAATAGTGAATATTTTAATTCTTCCAAATGTACTCAAAATACATGGTGAAAATCCAAAATTTTTGCACAGAAGTAAAGCTCTTACCTTAAGAAATCCGAATCTAGTAAATTTTTCTTGATTCCACCAAGAAATCTCCACTTGATGGTGTGCTCTAGCTCTCCAAAATTGCATTTTTGAGAGGTTGGAGGTGACGAGAGGATAAAAAATGGTGATTTTTTGCTCAAATTTTGACTTTTAACCGTTCGCGAACCGGTTTTCATGAACCGACACTTAAGTGCGGGTAAGTGGCGCTTAGGCGCCTGCCTCTCGGGTTTGCTCGCGCTTAAGCTTGAGATGTGGTGTTTAGGCGCAAGTGCACGATTTTCAAAAATTTTAAATTACAGTAAAATGCACTATTTGCTAAAGTAAACCACCCCTAAATGATCTCATAACACTTAAATGACTATTTTAAACATCCTGTAACTCTCCTTTATCTCAAAATTCTCTTTAATAACTATTTCAATTTGAGGCTAAAACAACACAAAATTTCACATAAACAAACTTATATTAATTCACAAACGAATTCAAATACATTTAAACACTTAGTTCTCATTCCAAATAATCTTGGATGAGAAAATTTTCCTAAATACAAACACTTTACAATTTTTCACAATTAAACACCTAAGTAACACAAACACTAAAATCAAGTCTTAAACACTAAAACACTTAAAGACAACATCTTTAAACACGCAAAAAACATAACTTCAAACATAGAACTTAATTCCATTCTTCATTAGAAGGAACAAATTCAAGTCTTTTATTAGTCTCTGCCGGGGCAACTGGAATAAAAAGTTGATAAAACGGACGGTGGTGACGTACTCTGATGCAATCTTCTTCAATCCACTTTTGCTTAAGAAACTGACCAAAGGAAAATATGTTGAGATTTTCATATCTATTTTACACTGATTTTGATGATATTGCACTTTAAAGAAGGGTATTTTTTATATTTTATTGCAGGTATGATGAATTAAAGACTTTTGAAGAAAAAGAAATAAAAACAATGCAATTTGAAGAAAAAACGAGCAAGAAATGAAATTTTGCCTTGTCATTTTTCGATAAGTCTTTCGATGCTTAATCTCTTTTACACTTCTTGCATATTTTTTAATGATATTACACTTTAAAGGAAGGTTATTTTCATGCTTATTTTGTAGGGCTATCTGTGAAGAACACAACGCAACTGAAATGGGGCGAAATAGAGCTAAAACAGAGCGAAACAGAGCGAAACGGTGGAGTTGCGTAGTCTGTCCGCCGACGGCGAGATTTACCCAAGAGGACCAAAAAACGACAGAAAAACTTGCCGACAGAGCCCTCGAGCCCGCCGACGGCGCCCGGGACGGTTATGGGGCAAAATTCAACGTATTTGGACGCTTTTTGAAAGGATTCTTGTGGCAACTCTTCATACTTCATCCCTACACTTTAAAAGAACTAATTTAGGTTAGAAAAAGAGGGATTTTAGTGAGAGGAATGTTAGGAAGAGTGTGGAGAAAGTTTAGGAGTTTTACAATAGGAGTAGAAATGTAGATTTCTACCCTTTTGGAGAGATTGGAGAAGAGATTTTTAGAAAATTTGTAAGGAGATGTTCTAGCATTGCATGGATTGGCGGAAGACTTTGTGGGAGAGATTTTCTTCTTTCTTTCAAGGGAAAAAGCTAAGTACTATGTTCTTCATTATCTTATGGTTTTGTAAACACTTATCTTGTGGATTTTCTCTGGTTAAATGAAGTTTCCGTTGTGTTTTCTTCGTGCTTTGTGATGGGCTTCTCTTACTCTCTCTTCTTGTTTGAAAATAATGACATGAGAAGATTATGCCTTTGTTTTCATTTTACTCTTCTTTTGTAATAAGTAGAATTCATGTTTAAGATTTTGTGATGCATGTTAGAAGCATATTTAATTATCAATGTGATGGTTTTTACTTTCACTTTATTTACATTACAATAAAGGTCTGTTGTAGAGTTAAAATTCATTGTAATTGCATTAAGACCCGAGAGGGCTGTGTAATTCTCAATAAAGTAGAACCAAATTCAGATTTCATGAATGGTTAAGTTCATGGGAGTTGAATGCAAATAAATAGGAAAATATACTTGATGGGCGTAGAATTGGAGATTTTAGGGTGACAGACTAAAATCCCCAATTCAGTCTTATTGTTTGAGTATTGAAGCGGAGATGTTAGCCCTCAGGCGAGGGGAACGTCAGAGCTCCGAAGTGAGAGCCGGTATCCTCCCCGCCGAACCACGGATTCAGTAAACAAGCATAGGATTAGTCAATGTTCTTTATACCTGGACCAAAGGGTAAAGAATAGGATTGCTCCTATTTGGCACATACAATATTTAATGCATCTCATTCCTTTACATTATCCAATTCATTACATAAGAATAGTAGTTTTAATATCTCAAAATTCTCCAAATCAATTCATCCAAAAAGGGTTATCTTTAGAATTAATATTTGCATTTAGTTATAGTTACTATCTTTACATTTAACACTTACATTTAGGAGTAGTTGCTAGATAAAACATCATTTTAATCGACATTCCAAACTAAGGACAAATACTAGTAGATTAAAATTTGACTAAGGACCTCTTACCTCGCTTTCCTGTGGGATCGATAAACGGGACTCCACTAGAGCCCTGTATTACTTGAGCGATACGTATACTTGCGTTTGAAATTGTGACTTTACAAAATCATTATAAATATATAAATCTGGGTTCATATATTCTTGCAGATTAAAAGTTGCATCAAGTTCTTGGCGCGTTGTCGGGGATTTAAATCTTCTAGTAGCGGTATATAATTCTTATATTTTTAAGCATATATAAAGTTGCTGTCAGAAACATCTCCTTATCTGCTTCCTCTATATAACTAGTGTGGCTAAATTGCATTTTTAATTGTCATCCAATATGCTCAAGATGTGCATGAATCTCTAATACCTTAGTCTTCAGTACAGACATGGTATTTTCAATTTTGTTGATCTACTCTGATATTCCTTCAATACTAACGGCTAAGAAATCGTTATACATCTCTTGTGTACTTTGACTAATGAATTTCTTCCTCATGGTCTCCTCCTTCTTTAAATTCATCTCCCATGAAGACATCATCTTAAAATCTATTTCTCTCTTAGACTTTAGGGATATAAATGATATGGGGTAAAATTCCTTCACTAAACCCTTCTATTTATAGGCCTAAACCCTTCCAATCACGTTTAGAAACTGCCTTGACACATTTTTGCAAACTTTTAGGCAGTTTTCTCTTCTATAATATTAATTTTACACATGTTTTTAAATTGTCGTGCTTAAGCGCTAATACACATTTTTTGCACTAGTCAACTTAATATCCAAATTCTCATTTTAACATGTCTAGATCACTAAATAAAGTCTTAAGATCAATACTAACACATAATAATATAAAAAATACTACCTTAAATTTTCTTAATCACACATAAAACAACAATCAAAATAAAAACACACTGATAACTTTGAGTTGCCTCTCACAAATAACTTTGAGTTGCCTCTCACAAAGCGCTTGGTTTTACGTCGTCAGCCCGACGTAACCAGTGCTTACTCTGGTTGACCCAACATCATCCCATCATTAAACTTATGCTGATCCCCTATAAAATAAGGTTTCATTCTATGTCCATTAATTTTAAATATTTTCTCAGACTTAGGATCTTGAATATCCACAGCTCCATAAAGATAAACTTTAATCACAATAAATTGTCTCATCCACCTGGACTTAAGTTTTCCTGGAAATAATTTTAACCTTGAATTATATAGCAAAACTTGTTGCCCTGGATGAAAATTTTTAGTGAGAATCCTTCGATCATGCCACATTCTCATCTTTTCTTTATAAATTTTGACACTTTCATAAGATTCATTCCTTATCTCTTCAAGCCCATTTAATTGTAACAATCTTTTCTCACCAGCATCTTTGAAATTATAATTGAACTCTTTAATCACCCAATATGCCTTATGCTCAAGTTCAACTAGTAAGTGACAAGCTTCTCCAAATATTAGCCTATATGGGGACATTCCTATAGGAATTATGTATGCAGCCCTATAAGCCCACAATGCATAGTCAAGTTTGACTGACAAATCCATTTTTGTTGGATTCACAGATTTTTCCATAATTCTTTTAATTTTGTAATTGGATAATTCAACCAAACCACTTGGCTGAGGATGATAAGCAGTAGCAATCCTATGATTTAAATGATATTTCTTTAATAATTTCTCCATTATGGCCTTTTTGAAATGACTTCCCCCATCAGTAATGATAACTCTTGGCATCCCAAATCTACAAAATATATTTGTTTTCAAAAATTTTGCAACACTTTGAGCATCACATCGAGGTAAAGCAATAGCTTTTATCCATTTGGATACATAGTCCACTACTCCACTGCTAATAGAATATAGAAATTTCTGAAAGATTGTATAAATGTTCCAATTAAATCTAATCCCCAAACATCAAATATTTCAACTTTTAGCATATAATTGAAATTCTGTATGCAGTCCTATAAGCCCACAATGCATAGTCAAGTTTGACTGACAAATCCATTTTTGTTGGATTCACAGATTTTTCCATAATTCTTTTAATTTCGTAATTGTATAATTCAACCAAACCACTTCGCTGAGGATGATAAGCAGTAGCAATCCTATGATTTAAATGATATTTCTTTAATAATTTCTCCATTATGGCATTTCTGAAATGACTTCCCCCATCAGTAATGATAACTCTTGGCATCCCAAATCTACAAAATATATTTGTTTTCAAAAATTTTGCAACACTTTGTGCATCACATCGAGGTAAAGCAACAGCTTTTATCCATTTGGATACATAGTCCATTGCTCCACTGCTAATAGAATATAGAAATTTCTGAAAGATGGTATAAATGTTCCAATTAAATCTAATCCCCAAACATCAAATATTTCAACTTCTAGCATATAATTGAGGGGCATCTCATTTCTTCTAGAAATATTACCTACTCTTTGACATCTATCACAAGTTTTGATATAAGCATTAACATCTCTAAAATATGTAGGCCAATAAAATCCAGATTGTGAAATTTTGTATGTTGTTTTATCAACACCAAAATGTCCACTAAAATCTGTCATTTTTGGATAATCTCATAAGTTTCTTCTAATGGTACATATCTTCGATTAATCAGATCCTTTCTTTGTTTATATAAAAATGGGTCATCCCAAAAATAAGTCTTAGCTTCGTATTGGTATGTCATTCCATAGGGTATAATATCACTAACAATAAAGTTCACAATGACGGCATACCACGAAACACACCACTCATTAATAGTGAACAATTTTTCATCTAGAAAATGTTCATTAATTTCATTTTCAAAACAGAGTGGTTTTTCTAATTTAAGCCTGGACAAATGATCAGCAATTTGATTTTCAATCCCCTTCTGATCTACTATTACAAAATTAAATTCTTGTAAAAGAAGAATCCATCTTAAAAGTCTAGGTTTAATATCCTTCCTTTTCATTAAATACTTAATGGCAGAATGACCTATATGCACTATACAATGAGCTCCAGTTAAATATGATCTAAATTTATTAAAAGTATATATTATTGCTAATAACTCTTTTTTCGTTGTTGTATAATTAATTTGAGTTTCATTAAGAGTTTTACTAGCATAGTAAATATCTTTGAAAATTTTATCATATCTTTGTCCTGAAACAGCTCTAATAGCATAATCACTAGCATCACACATTAATTCAAAAGGTTTTTCCCAGTTTGGTGAAACTATAATTGGTGCAGTGATTAGTTTTTCTTTTAATAACTTAAAAGCTTGTAGGCATTCCTCATCTAAATTAAAAGTTGCATCTTTCTCCAGTAAATGGCATAAAGGCTTAGCAATCTTTGAAAAATCTTTAATATATCACATGTAGAATCCAACATGTCCTTAAAAACTCCTAATTTCTCTTACATTTGTTGGATAAGGTAAATTAGTGATCACTTGAATTTTAGCAGGATCTACTTCCATACCATTTTCTGATAATTGATGTCCTAATACAATTCCTTCTGCTAGCATAAATTGACATTTTTTCCAGTTAAGGACTAAAGTTGTTTCTTCACAACGCTTAAGAACTTTGGATAAATATTCTAAACATGAGTCAAATGAAGTTCCAAACATTGACAAGTCATCCATGAATACTTCAATCCATTTTTCAATTAAATCACAAAAAATTGTCATCATACATCTTTGAAATGTAGCAGGGGCATTACATAAACCTAAGGGCATTCTTTAAAAGCAAAAGTACCATAAGGACTGGTAAACATTATTTTCTCTTGATCCTCAGGAGATATTTGAATTTGGTGATAACCAGTATATCCATCGAGAAAATAAAATTATTTATGTTCAGCTAGTCTATCCAGCATTTGATCTAGAAAAAGTAATGGAAAATGATCTTTCATAGTGGCAAGATTTAATTTTTTATAATCAATGCATATTCGCCACACTGTAGCTTGTCTAGTTTGTATTAACTCATTATGTTTCATTTATAGTTACAGTTACTCCTCCTTTCTTAGGAACACAATGAATTGAACTAACCCATGCACTATCTGAAATAGGGTAGATAATTCTAACATCTAACCACTTTAAAATTTCTTTCTTTATAACTTCTTTCATAACTGGATTCAATCTCCTTTGCGGATCAACTCTGAGTTTGCAGTTCTCTTCCATATGAATTCTATGCATACAAATTGAAGGACTGATTCCTTTAAGATCAGCAATTGTCCATCTAAAGGCTTTCTTAATTTTTTTTAGAATTTTCATCAACCTTTCTTCTTCTTCTATTATTAATTTTGAGGAAATTATAATTGGTAAAGTAGAGGAACCTCTTAAAAAGGCATATTTTAAATGATCAGGAAGTAACTTCTACTCTAGTTCTGGACATTTTTCAATAAATGGACAAAATGATTTATTTTTGTCTATCGTTTACAAAACTTCAAAACTTTCTCGAACATAGTTTGAATTTTCCTTAAAAAGATCTTCACATTGATTTAATTCATCTTCTTGCTCGTGTTCCAAATCTTGTACTTCAGATTTTTCTTCGTAAGTAGTTCTAAAATGGCATTCACTTAGATATATTATAACATTCATTATCTTTAACTTTTGTAGGGTATTTCATTGATTTTGAAATGTTAAAAGTAATAGTTTGATCATTGACATGCATTGTTAATTCCTCTTTCTGCACATCTATCATTGCTCTTCCTGTGGCTAGGAAAGGTCTCCCCAAAATGATAGGTATCTCTTTATCTCCCTCCATATCTAACACAATGAAATCAATGGGAAAGATAAATTGATCCACTTACACTAGGACATCTTCTATAACTCCTTTAGGGAACGATCTGCTAACTGCAGAGTTACAATAGTAGTGGTTATTAATCCTAATCCCAATCTTTTAAATATTGATAAAGACATAAAGTTAATGCTTGCACCTAAATCACATAAATCTTTCCCATAAAATCTGTCTTCTATTGCACATGGAATTGTAAAGCCACCAGGATCTTTAAGCCTTTCAGGAAGCTTCTTCTGAATTATCGCACTGCACTCCTCACTAAATGCAACAGTCTCATTATCTTCAAACTTCCTTTTCCTGTTGAGAATATCCTTCATAAACTTTATATAGCTCGGCATTTTTTCTAAGACTTCAGCAAATGTAATATTGCTTATAAGCTTCTTAAATATTTCCAGAAATTTTAAAAACTGCTTATCAACTTCTGCTGACGAATTCTCTGAGGAAATGGAGGTGGTGGTTTTTCCAAATCAATTTTCACTAGAGAAATAGGTCTCTCAAAATCTTTTGGAGCGTCCTCTTTTAATTTTTTAATTTCTTCTCTTTACTTCAATTTCTTTTTGAACCCGACCTTCCAACTCTCTTCCGCTTCTAAGTTGAACGGCTTTTACTTGTTCTTTATTATGGTCTTTTGGATTTGATTCAGTATTACTAGGAAGTGTTCCTTGGGATATATTACTTAATAAATTTACTATTTGCCTAAGTTGATTCTCAATATTTCTAATTGTAGCTCCTTGACTTTGTAATTGATTTCTCATTTGTAACACCACTTCTTCTATAGACAACTTCTTCTCCTTAAACTGTGTATTATTATTGAAACCTGGAGGATAAGTAAATCTATAATTATTATTCCCTTGGTTATTCTAGTTTCCCAATGGGTTTCCTTGGTTGTTCCCCCACTGCTGATTATTATCACCCGAATTGTTATTCCAGTTAAAGTTGGGATGGTTCTTCCAACTTGGGTTATAATAATTTGAATATGGGTTATTCTGCTTGGTCCAACTTCCTTGAAATTGCAGGAACTTGATTTGCTAACACGGTAAATGCATCAATTTCATGAATATTGGCTACTTTCTTAGGATTTACCCTCTCAGAATACCATTGAAAATTATTGTTAGCCATTTATTCAATTAAAGCATAAGCGTCATGAAATGATTTTAACATCAATGAACCACCAGCAGCGGCATCGATAATTGATCTAAGAGATCCAACTAATCCATTATAAAAAGTTTGAATTATTAACCAATCTGGTATAGTATGGTGTGGACACTTTCTTGAGAGTTCTTTAAATCTCTCCCATGCTTCATAAATAGATTCCCCTTCAAACTGATTAAAAGATGTAATATCATTTCTAAGCTTTGCAGTTTTCTATGGTGGAAAATATTTTGCAAGGAACTTTTGTGCTAAATCACCCCAAGTTCTGATAGATCCAGATGCTAAAGAATTTAACCACATCTTAGCTTTATCCCTCAGTGAAAAAGGAAATAATCTAATTCTTATGGCATCATCTGATACACCATCGCATTTAAATGTAGCGCACAATTCTAGAAAATTAGTAAGATGTAAATTTGGATCTTCGGTTGGTGATCCCTCAAACTAATTATTTGATACCATTTGGATAATAACAGGTTTAAGCTCAATGAATTAGCCACTACAGTAGGTTTTTGAATACTACAATGAAGTTCATCTACAATAGGGTTGGAATAATCTCTTAAAGGTCAAAACTCTTGATGAATTTCAGTATTTTGATTATTTTGGTCTGCCATTTCTGTAATTTTGTCTGAATTTTTCAAAATTTATAATTTTTTTGGTTTTTTTTAATTTTTCTAATAGTTCTTTCTAATTCAGAATCATAGGGCACTAGTCCTTCAGAACCTGAATTACACATACACTAGCATATAATAAAATAAATTAAAACAAAATAAAATAAGATAATAAAACTTAAAGTTTAAATAAGACTTTCTAAAAATAGAAATTTTCTTTTAAAATCAATTTCTCCTTGGAAATGGAGCCAAAAACTTGATCCTTGGATACTGCTAATATGCAAAGTGCAATAATAATTCAGATTATATTTCACTTATATTTCCTTACTTTGCAATAAATGGCATTTCAAAACAATTTATGAAGAAAAATCTGAAGAAAAAGATTTGGAACACAAGTAAGAGTAGGAATTAGATCGATGTGAAGAACTTTTTAAGGAAGATTTAAACTATGTTCGAGAAAGTTTTGAAATTTTGGACACGATAGAAAAAATTAAATCATTTTGTCCATCAATTGAAAAATCTCCAGAACTTGAATTGAAGTTACTTCCTGAACATTTAAAATATGTTTTTTTAGGAGATTCCTCTACTTTACCAGTTATAATTTCCTCAAAATTAACGATGGAAGAAGAAGAAAGGTAGATGAAAATTTTGAAAAATTTTAAGAAAGCATTTGGGTGGACAATTGTTGATATTAAAGGAATAAATCCTTCAATTTGTATGCATAGAATTCATATGGAAGAGAACTGCAAACCCAGGGCTGATCCTCAAGGGAGATTGAATCTTGTTATGAAAAAGTTAATAAGAAACAAATTTTAAAGTGGTTAGATGCTGGAATTATCTACCTTATTTTAGATAGTGCATAAGTTAGTCCAATTCACTGCTTTCCTAAGAAAGGAGGAGTAACTGTAATTGTGAATAAACATAATGAGTTAATACCTACTAGACAAGTTACAGGGTGGGAAATATGCATTGATTATAGAAAATTAAATCTTGCCACTAGGAAAGATTTATTTCCATTACCCTTTCTAGACCAAATGTCGGATAGACTAGTTGGGCATAAATACTTTTATTTTCTCGATGGATATAATGGTTATCACCAAATATAAATATCTCCTAAGGATCAAGAGAAAACAAATTTTACCAGTCCTTATGACACTTTTGCTTTTAGAAGGATGCCCTTTGGTTTATGTAATGCCCATGCTACATTTCAAAGATGTATGATGACAATTTTTCGTGATTTAATTGAAAAAGAGATTGAAGTATTCATGGATGATTTTTTAGTCCTTGGAACTTCATTTGACTCATGTTTAGACCATTTATCTAAAGTTCTTAAGCACTGTGAAGAAACAAATTTAGTCCTTAATTGGGAAAAATGCCAATTTATTGTTGCAGGAGGAATTGTATAAGGTCATCAAATATCAGAAAATGGTATGGAAGTAGATCCTGTTAAAATTCAAGTGATCACTAATTTACCTTATCCAATAAAAGTAAGGGATATTAAGAGTTTTTTACGACATGCTAGATTCTACAGGCGATATATTAAAAACTTTTCAAAGATTGCTAAGCCTTTATGCCCTTTACTGGAGAAAGATTCAATTTTCAATTTTGGTGAAGAATGCCTAAACGATTTTAATTTATTAAAAGAAAAATTAATCATTGCATCAATTATAGTTTCATTAAACTGGGGAAAACCTTTTGAATTAATATGTGATGCTAATGATTATGATATAGGAGTTGTTTTAGGACAAATATATGATAAAAATTTCAAAGTAATTTACTATGCTAGTAAAACTTTTAATGAAACTCAAATCAATTATACAATAACTGAAAAAAGAGTTATTATGAATAATATATGCTTTTGATAAATTTAGATCATATTTAATTGGAACTCATTATGTAGTGCATACAGATCATTTTGCTATTAAGTACGTAATGAAAAAGAATGATGTTAAACCTAGACTTATAAGATGGATTCTTCTTTTGCAAGTTTTTTATTTTGAAATAGTAGATTGAAAGGGGACTAAAAATCAAATTACTGATCATTTGCTCAGGCTTGAGTTAGAAAAACCACTCTGTTTTGAAAAAGAAATTAATGAACATTTTCCAGCTGAAAAATTGTTCACTATTAATGAGTGACATGTTTTATGGTATGCCGACATTGTAAACTTTATTGTTAGCTATATTATACCCTATGGAATGACATACCAATAAAAGAGGAAATTTATTTATGAAGCTAAGACTTATTTCTGGGATGACCCAGTTTTATATAAACGAGGAAAGGATCTAATTATTTGAAGATGTGTACCATTAGAAGAAACTATGAAATTATCCAAAAATGTCATTATTCTGATTTTGGGGGATATTTTGGTGTTGATAAAAAAACATAAAAAATTTTACAATCTGGATTCTATTGGTCAACAATTTTTAGAGATGTTAATGCTTATATCAGAAATTGTGATAGATGTCAACAAGTAGCAATATTTCTAGAAGAAATGAGATGCCCCTTAATTATATGCTAGAATTTGAAATATTTGATGTTTGGGGATTAGATTTCATGGGACAATTTATACCATCTTTTGAAAATTTATATATTCTGTTAGCAGTGGACTATGTATCCAAATGGATAGAAGTTGTTGATTCATCTCAATGTGATGCTCAAATTGTTGCAAATTTTTTAAAAACAAACATATTTTGTAGATTTAGGATGCCGAGAGTTATCATTACTGATGGAGGAAGTCGGTTCAGAAATACCATAATGGAGAAGTTATTAAAGAAATATCATATAAATCATAGGATTACTACTGCTTATCATCATCAGACAAGTGGTTTGTCTAAATTATCCAATCGAGAAATTAAAATAATTATGGAAAAATCTGTGAATCCAACAAAAATGGATTGGTCAGTCAAACTTGACTATGTTTTGTGAGCTTATAGGACTGCATATAGAACTTCTATAGGAATGTCCCCATATAGGCTAATATTTAGGAAAGCTTGCCACTTATCAGTTGAACTTGAGCATAAAGCATATTGAGCAATTAAATAGTTTACTTACAATTTGAAAGATGCTGGTGAGAAAAGATTATTGCAATTAAATGAGCTTGAAGAGATAAGGACTGAATCTTATGAGAGTGTCAAGATTTATAAAGAAAAGATGAAGAAGTGACATGATCCGAGGATTCTTACTAAAAATTTTCAGCCAGGGCAACAAGTTTTGCTCTATAATGCAAGGTTAAGATTATTTTCAGGCAAACTTAAGTACATGTGGATGGGCCCATTTGTTGCGATAAAGGTTTATCCTTATGGAGCTTTGGATATTAAGGATCCTAAGTCTGAGAAAACATTTAAAGTTAATGGACAAAGGCTGAAACCTTAATTTATAGGGAATCAACATAAATTTAATGATGAAATGATGTGGGGTCAACCAGAATAAGCATTGGTTACGTCGGGCTGATGACGTAAATCCAAGCACTTTGTGGGAGGCAACCCAAAGTTATTAGAGTGTTTTTATTTTGATTGTTGTTTTGTGTGTGATTAAAAAAATGGGGGTAGTATTTTTGAAACCATTATGTGTTAGTAAAAATTTTAAGACTTTATTTAGTGACCAAGACATGTTAGAATGATAATTTGGATGTTAAGGTGACTAGTGCAAAAATGTGCACTAGCACTTAAGCGCCAGATCTGACGCTTAAGCGCGGTAGTTTAAAGACATGTGCAAAATTAATATTCTAGAAGGTTTAACCGCCAATTAGTTTGTAAAAAAGTGTCAAGGCAGTTTCTAAATGTTTCTAGGAGTTATTAGAAGGATTTAATCTATACATAGAAGGCTTTTCTGAAGGAATTTCACACTAGATCATTTCTAGCCCCAAAAGTCTAAGAGAAAGTGAGATTTAGAGAAAATGTCTTCATGGGAGATGGATTTGAAGAAGAAGGAAGAAACCATGAGGAAGAGGTTCATTAGTCAAAGTGCACAAGAGATGTATAACAGTTTCTTAGCTGTTAATATTGAAGGGATATCAGAGAAGATCAACAAAATTGAGAATACTATAGCTTTATTGGAGATCAAGGTACTTGAGTTAAATGCACCTCTAGAGCATATTGGATGGCAATTGAAAATGCAATTTAGCCATACTAGTTATATAGAGGAAGCGGATAAGGTGATGTTCATAAAGCAGAAATGGATTGAAGAAGATAGTATCGAGCTCGTCTCCACCGTCCGTTTTATCAACTCTATATTCCTGGAGAGACTAATGAAAGACAGGAATTTGTTCTTTTGAATGAAGATTGGAATTAAGTTTAGTGTTAGAATTTGTGTGTTAGAAGTTGTTGTTTTCAAGTGGTTTAGTGTTTAAGTCTTGTTTTTAGTATTTATGACTTCTTATAGGTGTTTAATTGTGAAATGATTCTTGTGTATCTATATTTAGGAAAATTTTCTCATCCAAGACTATTTGGAGTGAGATTTAAGTGTTTAAAGGTATTTGTACTTTTTTGTGAATTAATATAAGTTTGTTTGTGTGAAAATTTGTGCTATTTTTAGCCTCAAATTAAAATAGTTATTCTGGAGAATTTTGAGAGAGAGGGGAGTTATATGAAGTTGAAAATAGTCATTTAAGTGCTATGAGACCATTTAGGGGTAGTTCACTTAAGAAAATAGTGCATTTTACTTTAATTTGAAAATTTTAAAAATCGTGCACTAGCGCTTAAGCGTCACATCTCGCACTTAAGTGTCAGTTCACGAATGGTTAAAAGTGAAATTTCAACCAAAAAATCACAAATTTTAACGCTACCGTAACCTTCAACCTCTCGAGTTCGTGATTTTTTGAGGGCTAGGGAACATCTAAAGTGAAGTTTTCTTTGTGGAATCAAGTGAAATTTGCTAGATCCAAGTTCCTTGAGGTAAGAGCTTTACTTTAATGCAAAAATTTTAGATGTTCACTATGTATTTTGAGCACATTTGGAGAAATTCAAAAATTCACTATTCATGGTGAAAAATGAAAAAAATCTATGAAAATTGCATGGGAAGTGTAGTTTATACTTTGGAAGTTTAGTTTAGTAATTTAGACTTGATTTTTGAAGTTATTTTTGGAATTTATAAATTTGTAGAATGACACCAAGAGTGAAGATGAGCAAAGGAAAGAGCCCTTTTGATTCGAGTAAATTTGTTAGTTCGAAGGCTCATGATCGGTATAGTGATGCGTTGCAATCACAAAAATTGATTCAGGAGCGATGTTTTAGGAATCCAAGTGGAGAAGAGGATTTGATCGTTCACCGACAGTGGGAACGATTATGTTGTTTCTCTGTTGTGGTGGTTATTTCTGTTGTTAGGGAGTTCTATGCAAACCTCCCTGAGGCTGAAGACAATAGAGTCATGGTTCGAGGAAAGTTGATACCATTTTCATCGGAGGTAATCAACTTGTTTTATCATTTGCCACCTGATACGTTATGTTTTTTATGCAAATTATAGCCCTACTGAAGCGGAGTTAGACGAGATTATCTCTTACTTGACTATTGGGAGAGGACTTTGGAAGATCACTAATGAGAGGAGAGTAAATTTCCCAACTTCAAAGTTATGTGCACCTTCAAAATCCTGACACTATTTCATTTCTACTCATCTGCTTCCAACCAATCATCTCAGTGAAGTGACCAGAGAGAGAGAATGACATTAAATTATTGTATCCAGGAAGGAAAGCTCATCAACATAGGAGCTTTGATTTATCAGACTATCATCAGTTCTGCCACTACCGTTACTACTGCAGATCTGGGATTTGTTTCCTTGATTTTTTCTTTGTGTGAGTAGACTAGAGTTAAATATGATTGCTGAGAGGAAGTGTTATTACCTCTAAAGTCCATCACTAAGGTGAATGTGAAGACTTATTCTGAGCATTCTATTTTTGGCTATAGAGAAGGATTTTCTAGAAGTTATGGAATGGCTGCTGCTTCTACCTCTGTTGCTTCTACATCTAGACCATTGACCTCACGTGTTTCTACATCTAGAGGTGAGTTTACTGAGACCCAAGATCAATTATTGCAGAAGACGATGGATCATGTTAATTTTATAGCTGATAAAGATTAGAATTTAGAGCGTTTTATAGAGCATACTGATAGGTATAGTAGGAGAAAGAGTGATTATGAAGAGAAATTCTACTCATCTCTGGAGAACCTAACTAGGGGTGACCCATGAGTGCAATTTCCTCCATATCCTTAATATTCTGATTATGAGCCTACATAAAAGTGGTATAGTGGTGATTCAAAAGATGAGGAGTACAATTGAGAGATTTTTATGTTTGTAATATGTGTTAAACTATGTGCTTTGGACTTGAGATTTGTGATGTGTTGTTTAGTTTTATGTTGAGGATTATGTGGTATGCTACTGCTACATTTGCATCTTTGTGATGATATGTATTATGTATTGTGTTTTGGACTTTTGTATTTTATTGTTATTGTGATGTTTGTGTTAGTTAGTAGTTTGTTTTAAAATTCTAGGGCAGTAACTCTTATGAGTTTTATGATTTAGTTAGTTTAGAACTTAACTTAATTTGATGTCTTTTGAAAAGATGAAAATCTTGCTAACTTAGGTCTTAAATATTAAATTTCAGAAACTCCTACCCTGTATTTTTCTTTTATCATGTTTGTGAGTTTGTTTTTATGTTGAGCATGTGAAGTCAAGTTAGTGTGTTAGTTTACTTTTATGTTTATACCCACTGTTTAGAAGTCTATTGAATCTCTACATGTTGAATTGAAATGAAAATATTAAAAAATTTGATCAAAATTAATTTTACTTCTGTTTTTAGTATTATACTTGTATCATTAGGGTATAAAAATTCCTGTTAGCAATTATTTTAATTTTCATTCCTGCTTATATATATTTGATGCTAAATTGTTTAATCTGTTAAAAATTTAAGTTTGGGGGGGTGAAAAATATTTTTAAAACTTGAATTTTATTTATTCTCAAATGAACTACAAGTGAATTTGATTTGGAAAGAAAAATTGATCATGTATATGAAGTTATATTAGAGAACTAAAATTTGATTTTAGAAATGAGTAAGAGAATTTAGTTAAAATTTTGAGTAATGAAGAAAACTTTAAGTTAAAAGTTTTAGTGTAGAAAATGATTAATATAAGTAAGTATCTTTAGTAAGAAACATTGTATTTTTGAAAATTTTAGAAATTTAGACTTTTATTTTTAATACTTAAATTTTTTTTATTAAAAATCATTTTCAAAGCTATTATTATATTGATAAGTAAAAGTTTTGTATCAAGCCTTTGCTTTAGGAAAGGAAAAGTAGAATTCAAAATTATTAAAGACCTATCTAGATATAGTAATTCTTGCCTTTTAAAAAAAAGAAAAAGAAAAGAAAAAGAAAAAGAAAAAGAAAAAAAAAGAAGAAGAAGAAAAAGTGAGGGAGGAGAAGCTTGAGGATTAGTGCCTAATCAAAAAATTGTTCTACATTTGATCTTTTTAAAGTATAAGACTTGAGAAAATCTTAAGCTTATAGATATAATATAGTAAGTAAAATTATTTTTAAATAAAATTTTTAAGTGGAGATAATAAAAGAACTAAATTTTAAATTTAGAAGACTTACAATATTTTTGAATTAGATAGGAACTCATATTTTCATCATTCTTAACATTAGCAATTTCTAAACTTTAAGTTGGTCTCATTTACGAAATATTTTTTCTAAATTGGACTACTATATTTCTAAATCTAAACTTTAGTAACTCCTAAAGAAACTCATATACATATCATACATATTTAGTTTTTAAAGATTGAAGTGTCACTTGAGGACAAGTAACATTTTAAAGTTTGGGGGTTTTTGATACGCCTAAAATATATAGTATTTTTAGACACATTTTTATACTTATTTTTGAGATATTGTGCTTTAATAAAAGGTATTTTTGTGTTTTATTTTCAAGTACATTTAAAAAGGTGAAAAATGCTTAAAGGAGTGAAAAATGATCAAATTTGGAGCAAATAGGTGAAAAATGTGCAAAAATGTTTTGGCCCCTAAGCACCAGATCCGGCGCTTAAGCGCCAATGGCAGTTATTGGATGAATAAATTCTATTTTTGCAAATTTTGATGAGGTTTTTGAGACACCTATTGGCTTAATGGGTGGTTACAACCACCATGGATGAAAATTATTGCGAAAGGATGCATCTCTTGGGGAAATTGATCCCGCTTGATACTTCTATTTTGCTAAGTATAACCATAATTCAGATTATATTTCCTTATTTTACAATAAAACCAAAAATTTTGATCCTGAAGAAAAATAAGAGTTTAACTTTTAATTTATATATATTGGGATACTACGCAAGTATACGTATCGTTATCAAATAATATAGGACTTTTTGATTAAGACCTGAATATCGAACCCACATGAAATTTATAGAATATGCATTTTTAGAAAACTTTTTATTTTTAAAAAGATAATTGCTTAAACTGAATATGTTTTGCAGTAATAAAAATTCAAATATTTTTGGTATTTTTGATATTTTGACAAAATATTAACAACTTAAAAAAATAACTAGAGTTTTATAGATGAAAAACACTTAATAAGAAAAATAACTTTCTTCTTATCATGAATCAGTAATAAGTATAGGAATTCTATTGTGGAAGTATGCAAATTGAGTTGTGCCAAATAGGAGCAATAATATTCTTTACCATTACTAGAGTTGCTATAAAGAACATTAGCTAATTTAAAGTTTGAATAGTTCTAAAGACCGGCTAAGCAGGAAAGATACTAGCTCTCACTCTAGAGTTCTCTCGATTCCTTCCACCTTAGGGCTAACATTCTCGTATCAGAACCTAAAACAATAAACCAAGTTGGGGGCTTTAACCTGTCGCTTTAAAGTCTTCTAACTCAACACCCTTCAATGAATATTTTCCTATTTATTTACACTCAATCATATGAACTACATTCTCATTCATACAACCTCATGTGATTCTTTCCAATTGTTGACTGAGACAATACCAGCTCGGTTCTTACAGGTTCTTACAACAAATTTTAACATTTGGATTGGCCAAATCAAGAAGTAAATGAAAGGCATGGATTTAAATCATCACAACATATTCCAATATTAAAGATCAATACTCTCCATAATTTTCATCCACAACTTAATTACTTATAATTTTAAGAAGAAAGATAAAGAAAACTACTCAGAATCTATGGAGAAAATAAAACCACACTTTAGTTTAAAAGTAGAAATCATTTTCAAACCAACAACAAGTCTCAATTAATACCAAAGAAGTCTCAAAACAAAAAGATAAAAACTTATCTCAAGTCTTCCACCAAACTCTTGAAGTTCCTTTGATTCTCTTCTCTTTACAATCACTCAAAATAAAATAACAAAAAGGATAAAATAAAAGTAAAAGTGGTGCCTGAAAATCTCTCCGAACTAACTCCCCAAATGAGAACTTTCAAAACTTTCCAATACTTTCAGGACTCTTTTCTAAGTTCTCTCTTCTTTTTTTTTATAGTTTTCCAAGAGGTTCCTTGGAAACTCTTCAAAATATGTCTAGATTTGATGTATTTCCCCAAGAGATGCTTCCTTTCGTGATAATTTTCATCCATGGTGGTTATAACCACATATTAAGTCAATGGGTGTCTCAAAAACCTCTTCAAAATTCATAAAAACCGACTTTACTCTTCTAGTAACTGCCACTGAAGCTTAAGCGCAGGACCTGTGGCACTTAGGTGTGGCCTTCTCTATTTAACCGGCGCTTAAGCACCAGATCTAGCGCTTAGGCTCCAAAACTCTTTTGCACATTTTTCACTTTTTTGCTCCAAATTTGATCCTTTTTCACTCCTTTAAGCATTTTTCACCCTTTTTACCTGTATCTGCAAGAAAGACACAAAAATACCTTCCATTAAAGTGCAATATCTAAAAAATAGGTAGAAAAATGTGTCTAAAAACACTATATATTTTAGGTGTATCAAAATCCCATGAACTTAAAATGTTACTTGTTCTCAAGTAACACTTCAATCTTTAAAAACTACATACATATGATATGTATATGAGTTTCTTTAGGAGTTACTAAAATTTAGATTTAGAAATATAACAGTATAATCTAAAAAATAGGTTAGTGGATTGACTAGACGTTTGCAATCATTTGGGCTAACATTATACAAAAAATTATCTTTTGGGTTCTCAACAACAATCATTGAGGAGCCAAATGTGACAATTGAAAATTAATCAAGGCTTTATCAAAGTAAAATCAATAATTTTTATTAGGTATGATGATCAACAATTTTTTTTTAAGTAGGAAGAGACATTCTTTTCAATATCTCTGATGAGCATTGTTGGTGTAAGAATTATATTCAAATCAAGAGGGGGATAAAATAATATTAACTAGATAAAAACAGAAGAAATTTTCATATTTTAATTTGTATTTGAGTTAGTAAAATTTAGGTGGATCATAGAAAACCTAAGTAAACAATCTTGTGATATTCTCTATGTTTTCTCATTACATTTTTATTTTTCTCATTTTAGTGAACTTGATTGTTCTCGTGTGCACATTCTTCCCCAACTATTTGTAAAACATATTTTTTGAACTCAAGAAAGTAGCTAAATAGTTCCTTTTAATAATATTCATTGAAGCACTTATATATGTCTACTATCATATAGTTTAAGAAAATTTCGTATATGAGAGCTATGATATATAAATAGGTTGTTATGATAAAAGATACCCAATAAGAGGTCTTCTTTATAGAAGTAAATGGTAAGTACCTCTTTTGACAAACCTACATCTTTCCACTTCTCTTTTATGAAATATGCTCAAAAAACTCTAACAAAGCTTTCACCGAAGTGTGTGTGATATATATATATATATATATATATATATTTCTTCAAAGGAATGGCCACAACCTATGATACGAGCCCTGACCACCCTTAATACGCCTAATAATTCAAGTACCACATTCTACACTTGGGGGGATTCGAATCCCGTGCTAGAGGGGACTTACAACGAAGAAGCAGAATCCCGACCAACTGATCTAAGCAGCAACGCATATATATATATATATATATATATATATATATATATATATATATATATATATATATATATATATATATATATATATATATATATATGCCTTCACATTCTCAGAAAAAAAAAACAAATCCATATACTGCTTACTTATGTGGAGAAAAAACTCATTAAACTGCATAAAA
>NEWO01000202.1:737275-758646 GCA_003013225.1 Phalaenopsis aphrodite
TTATGTGGAGAAAAAACTCATTAAACTGCATAAAAATTTATACAAAAGAAGTATAAAAATAGCATGAAATGCAAAACGTCCAACTCTTTTCGCACTATGAGTTCCATAATACAATGCAATGATTTAAGCCCATTTGGCTAAAAGGGACATGAAACCAGCTCCTACAAGCAAAGAAATATTTATTTTAATTTGAACACATACATTCTTCTGAACCATAGGGTTCATGAAATCTGCAGCAAGAAGATGAACAAGAGCCATGTAAATCAAAATCCCAGCAGCTCCGGAATTCAGAATGCCTTCAACGATGAGAGCGGTTGGACTATTATCGTTGTAAACTGATGAAATTACGATGCTAATAGCAATTCCAAGGAACACATAAAACCACTTTTCATAATTCTTCCATGTGTATTTAATTTAATATAATTATTTTTGTACAAAAATACAAAGTTTCTTAGAAAATCAACTTTAGTGCTCAAACTTAATCAAATAATTTTTAAATTTTTACAGTGAGTAAACATGATTTTTATACACAATTTGAAATTCATTTTGTTAGTTTTTAATTAGTATTTAATTTACATAAATTACTACAAGATATATACACTTAAGCAAATATAGAAATTTACAAAATTATTCAAGCCATCATGATATTTTTCCTAAGCTTCTCTGACCATAGGAAACTTACTAAAACTATTTTCATAATTTTCCAAGTGATATTTTAATTTATTTAATTAAAAGAAGCCAAAATAGTCATCTTAGCTTGAAAATTAGGGTGAGAGACATAGAGATGTCTTCTGACCTTGGAAAATTCAGAGGACATAGCCTCTATCATAAGGAATGAATCCTAAAAATTTCAAGCTAAAGTGAGCAATGCTTGATCATAATGAATTAAAATACTCTAGAGAGTATTTAATTCACTAAAAAATCAAAAATTCATCAAATAATTTTTATTTTTTGTCCACATTATTATCATCTATTCACTGAGCAAGAGTGTGCTTTTATTTTATTTTTATGATTTTTATAGAGAAATATATAGATTTTTAAAGTTCTGCTATTTAAATAAATAAAATAAATTCAAAATTTTCTATTTAAACGCTCGGCGCTAACTGGATCATAGACACCTCCAAAAGACCATGCGGCGCTCCGCCGTTCGACACCGCCAGCCGCCTCAGCTGCCGCACGGCCGACCTTTTCGCTCCAGGGGTTCATCCGGCTTGATCACCTCCGTCCATCCAATACACGCGTGATCGGATGGCATCCATTCATCATCCCTAAGCAACCTAACCCAAGAATCGTTCACATTAAAACCTTAAGATATTCATCTATACTCAACCAAATTGCACGGGGTTGGTTCTTAAACCTTCATCTACTCGAGACAAGCATATCTACACGGCTTAGACGGTATGAAATACAATAATTATGTATGGAGAATTGATTTAGGGTTGAAGTTCAATACCTTTGTTTGAGAGGGGAGGTCTCAATCAGATGGTTGTGACAGCTTCGATTGGGTCCAACAAACCTCCATATGAAGACTTAGGCCCTGGTGAATTGTCTAAGTATGATTTTGATTAAGCTCAATTTCAGGTGTTGTTTTAGAGCTATGTTAGAGGCTCCTTTGATGGGGCTTTTGTGGGGAATCAAGATCTCTCACTCATGGGATGGTGTGTGTACAATTAATTGAAGTTTGACTCACTATGTAACTGTGGAGAAATCTGTCTTGGTTTTGGGGCAAATTTCAGTGAATAAATTGGCTCTGTAGAGTGGCTATGGGTGGCTGAGAGTAGGGGTTACACTTAGGAAGGTTTGAAGAAGCTCTGGTAAGATTTTGGCAGGGTTTCCCCAAGGTTTCAAGCACTCTCCTCTATGGCCGTGGAGGGGTCAATTTAAAGCCATGGCTGCCTTCAGGGCTGGGAGTTGTAAGCTAAAGCATGCTTAGGTGGAGGGAAGAAAGACTCAAACATCCAATTGGAGTGAGCCAAGTCAGAGAGGTTTAATTTTTAGTTTTGTTCATCTAGGGCTCCCTTAGGATGGTTGTTTCCGGCAGCTAAGGTGGTGGCATGATGGAGAAGATATTTTAAGTTTAGTCACTTCTTGGCTCAGGGAGGTCAAGGGGTGGGTAATGATAGTTAGCCTCTAATGGTATGGCATGATGGAGCAGATATTTGAATTTTAGGCCAAAAATGGGTAAAATCCCTTAAATCAATGGTCAATTGGTCCATAGCTCATCTAGGATGGTCTAGGAGGGTCTAGCCTGGTCACTAGGATCCATTTGGTAGTTGTAGTGTCATTAACTTGGTCACTTAGGCATGTCTTAGTCAATTTTGGTGCATGGGTTCAGTTTGGGTTAAATTGGCTTGAAGTTGGGGTTGGGTTAGGCTAGCCATAAAATTAGACTCAATTTATTGAGAAATTTTGTGTGAATTTTTGTCACAAAGAGTTTAGAAAAAATTTGGAGTGATTTTGGTTGATTTGGTTGGTCAATTTGAAGGAGTTTTGGGCATTTGGTCAATTTGTAGATGTTTGGTTAGACTTGGGCATATGTTAGGCTAAAGCTGGGTTAAGTCCAAATTGATGGTTTAAAATGTTCTAGAGGGATGTGATGAAGAGTTTTCAACATTAATTGGGTGACAACTTTGGGGTTAGGGCATTCAATTTGGTGGAATTTGGGCACATGGCTAAATTGGGACAAATTGGGGGATTTTAGATTTGGGTTGAAATTGAGTGAAATTGATACTTAAACAAAGGCAATTGAGAGTTAAATTTGGTGTGTGGAGTTGTTTCAAATAGGTTATGATGCAAAATTTGGGCAATTGGAAGGATTTGGGGGTTCAATTAAGTGGGATTTTGGTTTTAGGCCAAATTGGGGCTTTTTGATTGGGGTTGAAATTGGACTCAAATGTGGGTCAGTTGGACTTGGATTTGGTCTTAATTAAGTTTGATCATGATGAATTTGAATTTAAATATGAAATTGGAGAATATTGGGATCAAATTGGTGGACATTTGGGGTGAATTGGGGTAGTTGGGCCTTTAAAGATAATTTAGGGCTTTTGGTCGAAGTAGGTCAAATTGGTCAACTTGGGTTCAATTGAAGGGTCCAAATTAGTTTTGGGGACATTTGGGATGATTTTGAGTTTTTGGGAAAGTTTAAGCCACCAAGAGTATTTTTGTAATTTTGGCAAATTTGGGGGTATTTTGGCAATTTTGGGAAGTTTTGGGCAATTTGAGTAGTTTCAAAAGGTTTGAGGTGATTTTTAGAAAAATTTTAGTAGTTTCCGTAGTTTTGGAAATTTTGGTCAAATTTAATGTTTGGGGGTGTTTTGGGTAAATTGGGTAAATTTGGGGGCAAAAGGCTAAGTTTGGTATTTTGGTGAAAGTGAGGTGCCAACCACCCTATTTAAGCTATGGACCAATGGAATCCTCTACTTTGAGTCCTCCATGTACTGGTATGGGCTAGATCTTAGCCTAGGGCTTGTGGGTCTATGAGACCATCTACATGAGTCTCCCAAAAGATCAAAGTATTGAGGTCAACAAGTGAGTGAACTAGCTCCAGAACAACACTTAGGGTCAACCTAAGGCCAAGAAGTTCTATAGAGATGCCTCTTGAGCTCCGCCATATTGACCCCGCGTAATAAGTGCTAGATGTTAGGAACAATATGTGAAACTTCAAGTTGAGCAAAAAAGAGTTTAGAATTTCTAATGGTATGGGTTACTTTTCTAGTCATCTACGAATAGTCAATAGAAAAGTCCTATGGCTAGAACCTAGTCTAATAAAGAGGAGAAAGTTAGACCTCAACCAAAAGTGAGGTCAACAAATGGACCCTCAATAAGTGTGGTGTGCCAGACAAGCACACAGCACGTATTGGCGTTGACTGATGAGATCAACAAAACCAACACAGACTTCCAAGTTGACAGACCTAGAACGAAGTGTAGAATTGAGTGACAGTTGTTTCCGCTGGGGAGTAATAGCTACTCTCATTGGGGAAAATAAAGGATATTTTGGGGACAATCGTCAGGTAAACTGACAGTCCCAGCAAAGACACGATTCGAATTAAATATATCAAATAAAGTTTGGATTTCAATTTAAAATTTCAAGGAAATGAAATTATGCTTGAGGAAATCAGATTGAGTGAAAAACACAAGCACAGAAAAAGGGAATAGGGCATCAAAGCCTATTTCGAAACAAAGGATGGGAATAAGACGTCTAAGTCTACACCAAAGGTGGAAATGAGAATATGAATTTCGGTACTAACCCCAAAAGTGGAAATGGGAATAAGAAGTCTAAGCCTACCCCGAAGGTGATGATGGGAATATGACGCCTAAGCCTACCCCAAAAGTGGAGATGGAAATTGAAATTTAGGTATCAATTCCGGAAAGATAATTGGAATTTAGGTTCCGACCTCTAAAGGAGGGAATCATAATTTAGGTACCGACCCTGAGATGGAAATTAAAATTTAGGTATCAATCCAAGGAAGAGAATTAAAATTTAGGTACCAAACTCAAAAGGAGGGAATCAAAATTTAGGTACTGACCTCGAGATGGGAATTAAAATTTATGTATCAATCCCAGAAAGAGAATCAAAATCTAGGTACCAACCTTGAAAGAAGCAAATTAGAATTTAGGTACAGACCCCGAGATGAGAATTCAAATATTGGTATTAATCCCAAGAGGAGAATCGGAATTTAGGTACCGACCTCGAAAGGAGAGAATCAGATTTTAAGTACTGACCCCGAGATGGGAATTGAAATTTAGGTATCAATCCCAGAAAGAAAATTGAAATTTAGATACCGACATTGAAAGAAAGGAATCAGAATTTAGGTGCTGACCGCGAGATGAGAACTGAAGTTTAGGTATCAATTCCAGAAAGAGAATCAGAATTTAGATACTAACCTCGAAAGAAGGAAATTAGAAGTTAGGTATTGACCCCGAGATGAGAATTGAAATTTAGGTATCGATTCCCGAAAGAGAGTCGAAATTTAGGTACCGACCTCAAAAGAAGGGAATCAGAATTTAGGTACTGACCCCGAGATGAGAATTGAAACTTAGGTATCAATTCCAGAAAGAGAATCAAAATTTAGATACCAACCTCGAAATAAGGGAATTGGAATTTAGGTATTGGCCTCGAGATAGGAATTGAAATTTAGGTACTAAACTCGAAAGGAGGGAATCAGAATTTAAGTATTGACCCCAAGATGTGAATTAAAATTTAGATTTCAATTCCAGAACGAGAATTGAAATTCAGATACCTACCTCGAATGAAGGGAATCATAATTTAGGTACTTACCCCGAGATGGGAATTGAAATTTAGGTATCAATTCCATAAAGAGAATCAGAATTTTGGTAGTGACCTCAAAAGGAGGGAATCAAAATTTAGGTATTGATCCCGAGATGGGAATTGAAACTCAAGTATCAATACCAGGAAGTGAATCAAAATTTTGGTACAAATCTCAAAAGGAGGGAATCATAATTTAGGTATTGACCCCGATATGAGAATTAAAATTTAGGTATCAATTCTAGGAAGAGAATCAGAATTTAGATGCTGACCACAAAAGGAGGGAATCATAAATTAGGTACCGACCCCGAGATGAGAATTAAAATTTAGGTATTAATTCTAGGAAGAGAATTAGAATTTAGGTACCAAGCTCGAAAGGTGAGAATCAGAATTTAGGTACTAAACCCTAGATGAGAATCGAAATTTAAGTATGACACCCATAAAGAGAGTCAGAATTTAAGTACCGACCTCGAAAGGAGGGAATCAAAATTTAGGTATTGACCCCGAGAACAACATGAAAATAGTGTTGAGAGTTTGTGGTGTTAATTTCTTAGATATGTGACATGTGAAGATTGATAATGGTGAGGAAAGTTTGTGAGACTTTGTGTTGAGTATGAAACTTCACGGGGATGTGAAGAAATTGGTGCAGACCAAGATAGTCATGTTGCGCAAGCAAAGAGTAAGAAACCTCAAACTCGAGAGAAACAAACTCAGTAAATTTATCATTTTATTTTTTTGTTGTTTTTATCAGCTTTAATTATCAAAGTATGGTTTCAAAACATAATTTTTGTTGGTTGATTTTTTCAAAAGAATATTTTATTTAAATCTTGTTATCATCAATTTTTTTTATTATTTTGTTCTTTGTTCATTATAATTCAGAACCATCGTATGGTTTTGGGGCTTTTTATCCATCGCACAAAAGGGCAATTTGACAAATATGTTAAAATCTGAAGGAAATTTCATTAATTTGCTTCAAACAGGTGTTACCGACTGAATGCATGTTGAAAGCATTAAAAGAGACAATCAAGCTGAATACATTTGAAACATCATGTGTTGAGTACAAATCATATATGCTGCTCTGACACAGTATAAAAGGTGACAAAAACTGTCTGCAGTCCTCTGTGGGACGATCTTCTGATCAAGCTGACCTACTAAGAGACGCTCCAGGAAAAGAATTTCTCTTTGCGTGTACTTAGAGGTACAAACATCTTATAGCTCGTATGGTTGTAGCTCCTCCAATTCTGGATCCAGTCGGAATCCATACGGCATCTTGTTGTAGTCCATCCTTTTGAGTGTAATGGAAACTCTCCGTCGTGGCACTTCAGGAATGCAGTGCTTTGCTAGATCGGCTCCGTTTCCCTTTAAAATTAGTATCGAACCCACCGGCAGCGGAATTGCAACTGATCCTCACAACTCACCGGGTTTGACGACGTCGATTTCTTTTCCGAACAAAATGTCTCTTTTACTCATGAACGAGACCGTACAGAAAGGTCTGACAAAATCATAGTGATCTATATGTGGGGGAATACAGTCTCCCTATTCATAAATGTTGATGATGCAACAGTTTGGAAAGTAGTCCACTGGCAGCACGCTTCATCTGACCATCCTTCTTATCATCCACTTTATTGTGGGGGGCAATGGATCTACCTCGTCATGACTTAAGATCCCTAGGGGGTTCCCCTACCTATCCTTGGTAAAATTGTAGCAACAACCACATTAAATGGTTATCCTACCTTTTCCACGCATCCACTTTTGTGGCTCTGAATAGGTTCACTCCATCAGAAGACCGGCTCGACCTCTGTCTCTCATGTCGAAAACACAGTCTAGAATGCTTCTTTCTTCACTTTCAAAAAAGACTCTAGTGTACAGTTCCAGACCTTCCAGTATATTGACAAATTTTCTGTGAACTTCTTCATAGAATTCAAACTCTCTCTTCTTTCTTTGCTCATTTTATCAAATTCTGCCATGGTAATCATCTGCGACTGTTGGGGTTGCTCCCTCATTTCAATATCTGCAGGAGTCCATGTCTGCGCTATCTCTGTATCCAATGGGCTGTATGATTCTCCAACTGAGTGGCCGGTAGTGTGAAATCCACTATCGTTAGATGCGTACTCCTCCAAAGTGCTGTAACGCTCCAAGTGGAGGATGTTACGTTCTGGGCATTCCACAAATGCTCCTGCTGTCTGGTATCTGTCTGGGGATCTCAGTGTTGCACGTCGGGCAACCCACAAAAAGCTCATCTGTAATTGCCGGTAACGACGGCTCTATAGCAGACTCAGACTCGTCCTTTATGACAGACAAACTGTATAATGTCTCTCTCATGTAAGGGTCGTAGATTTTCCCTTTAAAATTGGGGTAAGTTTTCTACCACTTTTAAGCGTCTTCTTTCTTCACGTAGGAAAGCTCTCTGTTTTCACGTATGGGTATGACACCTAGGCGCTAGTTCACTTTGTGCTTCTTTGCTCCATTTGACCCCATTTTGCTCCGTTTTTGATCATTTTTCTCCAAAACTCTACCTCTTGTACCTGCAATAAAAAACAAGCAAAATCCAATCTATTACAGTGCAATATTATTAAAAACGAGTAATATATATATATATATATATATATATATATATATATATATATATATATATATATATATATATATATAAGTAGCACAATTTTAGGCATGTCATCCTCCAAGTCAAGCCCCACTCATGGAAAGAGTGGAGCTCAATTTATAAATTTTGAGAGTGGCATCCTCTATACAATATTGCATAAAACTGAACCACTCCATCAGACGACACAAAGTGAATCACTTGATCAAATGTAACCTTTTAATTATTTAAATTTCTTAACAATGTCAGAGCAACGAGATTTTATGCTCATTGGATTCCTCTCATGGACACTATTTGACTATAAAATTATCATATTTGGAGTTTTTGGACCTTAGAATTATGTATCAAAATTTCTTGTAATGCTTTAAATGCATGATCTGAGCTTACTTGGACTCAAATCGAATTATCTTTTTATGTCATTTGATTTGTCTCACCGATACACTTGGGCATTGCCAAATTTGATCATTCAAGTTCTCAGTTCTAATGTGTATTGAGATTTGTGGTTGATTAAAATAATTCTTTTGGGATGTATCAAATTGAGACCAAATGTGTTTTTGATTTTTAGATTGGTTAGCTAAAAAATTTAGATTATATTCACGAATATAATTTCATACCTGTCAACCTATGTTGCTTTATAAAAGATGAAGAAATCATTAGTTACATGACATTACATTATCTATTCAGGCTATCAAAGTGTAGAGGCATAGGTTGAGGAAGTGGTTAGTGGATTGACTAGACATTTGCAATCATTTGGGCTAATATTATGCAAAAAATTATCTTTTGGGTGCTCAACAACAATCATTGAGGAGCCAAATGTGACAATTGAAAATTAATCTAAGCTTTATTAAAGTAAAATCTATATTTTTCATTAGGCATGATGATCAATAATTTCGTTTGAAGTAGGAAGAGACATTCTTTTCAATACCTCTAATGAGCATATTCAAATCAAGAGGGGGATAAAATAATATTAACTAGATAAAAACCGAAGGAATGTTCATATTTTAATTTGTATTTGAGTTAGTAAAAATTTAGGTGGATCATAGTAAACCTATATAAACAATCTTGTGTTATTCTCTATGTTTTCTCATTGTATTTTTATTTTTCTCATTTTAGTGACCTTGATTGTTCTCGTGTGCACATTCTTCCCCAACTATTTGTAAAACATATTTTTTGAACTCCAGAAAGTAGCTAAATATTACCTATTAATAATATTCATTGAAGCACTTACATATGTCTACAATCATATAGTTTAAGAAAATTTTGTATATATGAGAGCTATCATATATGAATGGGTTGTTATGATAAAAGAAACCCAATAGAATGTTTTCTTTATAGAAGTAAATGGCAAGTACCTCTTTTGACAAACCTATATCTTTCCTCTTCTCTTTTATGAATATGCTAAAAAATTATAACAAAACTTTCACCGAAGTGTGTGTGTGTGTGTGCACATATATATATTTTTTCAAAGGAATGGTTAGAGTCTATAATACGAGCCCTGACCACCCTTAATGCGCCTAATAATTCAAGTACCATACCTTACACTCGGGGGGATTTGAACCCCATGCCAGAGGGGACTTACAACTGACAAGCAGAAGCCCGACCAACTGATCTGAGCAGCGCCGCATATATAAATATATAAATATATATATATATATATATATATATATATATANTCGTGTGCACATTCTTCCCCAACTATTTGTAAAACATATTTTTTGAACTCCAGAAAGTAGCTAAATAGTACCTATTAATAATATTCATTGAAGCATTTATATATGCTTACAAACATATAGTTTAAGAAAATTTCGTATATATGAGAGCTATCATATATAAATGGGTTGTTATGATAAAAGAAAACCAATAGAAGGTCTTCTTTATAGAAGTAAATGGCAAGTGCCTCTTTTGACAAACCTACATCTTTCCTATTCTCTTTTATGAATATGCTCGAAAATTATAATAAAGCTTTCACCGAAGTGTGTGTGTGCATATATATCTTTTTTCAAAGGAATGGCCAAAGCCTATAATACGAGCCCTGATCACCCGTAATGCGCCTAATAATTCAAGTACCACACCTTACACTCGGGGGATTTGAACCCCATGCCAGAGAGGACTTATAAAAGATGCCATCACATTCTCAGAAAAAAATAAATCCATATACTGCTTACCTATGTGGAGAAAAAACTCATTAAACTGCATAAAAAATTATACAAAAGAAATATAAAAATTGTATGAAAAGCTAAACGTCCAACTCTTTTTGCACTCTGAGTTCCATAATACAATGCAGTGGTTTAAGCCCATTTGGCTAAAAGGGACATGAAACCAGCTCCTACTAGCAAAGAAATATTTGTTTTAATTTGAACGCATACATTCTTCTGAACCATAGGGTTCATGAAATCTGCAGCAAGAAGATCAACAAGAGCCATGTAAATCAAAATCCCAGCAGCTCCGGAATTCAGAATGCCCTCAACGATGAGAGCGGTTGGACTATTCTCATTGTAAACTGATGAAATTCCTATGCCAATAGCAATTCCAGCCGGAAGTGTCAAGGAAAAGAATATAATCATAGTAATCATCTCTCTAATCTTGAATTGTGCCTGTAAATCAAACAAATAACAAAACATTTGAAAAAATAAATAATTTGTATTAAAGAAATCATGCAATTTTTGTCGTGCAATTTCCATTCGAGCTTCATAGTTTCCATATTTGATTTGTGTCGCAGGGAAAAAATATTACATCAAGACTCCGCACGTAGAGTCACATAAAAAAAAAATCGGGCCGGCAACACTAGGGAATATTCCCCTCGTGTTATTCAGATATTATTGTGTGTTATTCAAGTATTATTTATGTGTTATTGTGTTATTATAACACTAGGAATATTCCCAGAACACAATAACACATGAATAATATACAATAAAGTCTAAATAGCACGGGCATTATTTATGTGTTATTCTTCGCCATGGACTCCGCACGTGCGGAGTCATGATATAATATTTTTTTGTGTCGCATAAATATAAATTACAAGAGCAATCGACCTTTAAAATCATAATAAATTTTAGTGCAATAAAGATACAGATATAATATTATTAATAAAATTAATTTAGGATTTTTTTTTACGAACTTGCCTAATATTAAAAGCACTAGCACAATTAAATATGTAAGAGTATACCCAGAATTACTCCTAAATTAAATTAAATTACAAATTATTATCAAGTAAAATATTATAAATTTATCAACTTTTATCGAATTAGTTTTTTTGCGAATATGTTGGTCCAAAACATCACATATTTTAAAAATCATAAGCTTTTATTATTATTATTTTTAATATCATTAAAAATCAATACTTAATTAAATGTATTTCTTTCCTGAATTTAGATTGGCCTTAATTAGAAACATAAATATGAATCGGCTCTTATAGTAATTTGGCATTAAAATTAGGGGAATATTACATACACAACATTAACTTCTCAAAACAATCTATTTACAGTAATAGCACCCAAGTGATTTTTTTGAACTTTCAAATCTATGTATTTATGAATGTCACAATTAAATTATTGAGATTTAATTAAATAAAAAGTATAGGTGACTTTTGATATCAGTGTTACGATTTGAAAAATTGCTCTTTATCTATAACAAATTAACCCTCTCCTCACATTTTATTATAAAATCATCTTCATAAAGGTAGTACGTGTACTATTTTTCTCATAGTTTAATAAAGATAAAAGCTTTTGAATGTTGTCATGTTAATAAACAAATTTTTCTGTTCACCCCCAATATTTTCTTCCATAAATGACATAAATTTATGAGAATATATAACATTAACACCCAATCACGATAAAATATTGCGCTCGGTTTGGACGCAGAGGTGGCGTCTGACCAAGTTGAGCTATCGCCGATGGTTGCTCACCCGCGTGTACAAAGGAATAAACACAAATCGCTGTTTTATGATTTCTACACCATTGGAATTAACGTAGAGCAATTAATATAATCTTTGGTTAATTGCAGCATACCTGAACCAAGCATCCTCCAAGCCCCATGCCTTCAAAACATTGATGAAAACTTAAAGCTATAACAAGAGGTTTTATAGTACTTGGACTATCTGATGCACCTAAAGAAATTCCAATAATCACAGAATGCACCACTATTCCCATTTCTAACACCTATAGCCAAAAAATTCATTCAAATAATCAATTTCAACTCAGCAGTACATAATTTTATTTTTTTGAATTCAAGTTCAGCCAGCACCTGAGATATGACTCGACGTCGGAGAAGATCTTGTCCGTCTTGAGGTGCAGAGGAAGCAATTGCATGAGCATGGCCATGCGTTGCATGGGTATGGACGTGTAGTTGGCTAGGGTCCTCCTCGTCAGCCTGAATCAACTCCTGAACGACTTTGCCATTAAGGGTCTGATTATAGTATCCAGTGGCGACAGTGTCTATGATCAAAGTGCCAATTGCAGCGACCATCGCGAAGAAGCCAGCGAAGGGGAAGTCCTGCCAAGGGCTTTGATTTAGGCAGGGCGAAGTTAGGTTCTCGAAGGCGTCAGGAAGTATGTGGATGAAGCCGGTGGCAAGGATAACCCCTGCGGCAAATGCTTTTATGATGAAGAAATTTATATTCTCTGGCCTTACGGCAGGGATCCATTTGCCTAATGTTGGGATACAGACGCCGATAAAGCCTGCAAAGAGGATGGAGAACATCGCGGCAAGTTTTAATGGGATTGCACGCGACCCCTTGAAGTCTTCCTGATCTGCGTCGCAGCTGCATTCCGCGTGGGTTAGAACTGGGAGTAGGAGGATACTGATTAGAAAGAATAGGAAGAGCTTATTCATGTTGAATTAGTTTTGGGTTACAGGTTGTGGAGTTATTGGAAAGGTGAGATATTTATACATGTATGGAAAGAGGAGGAGGGAGGAGAGGTTAAATTATTTTGCGAGGATGAGGACATATTAACAATATAATGAATTTATGGCAAGTTTTTAGTCAGCATTGGCGGTTTAGCCGGATGTTTTAGCCGTTGTGCGGAATTTGCTAATGAGAGACGAGGGAGAATGTCGACACATTGTTGTAATGGAGATGAATTTATTAAGGTCTTAATTTGGTCATAGGAAAGAGAAGTTTGAGGCTGTTTGTATGAATAAGGTTGCAAATTGAAAATTAAAAAAAAAGTAAAATAATGTTCTAGTTAATATTTTTTAATTTACTGTTATTTAATTAACTATAAAATTTGGTTGGTTTTCGGCCACCGTACTATTAAAAGCATAGGTTGGTAAGAGCTTACATCTCATAAAATAGAAATATGTGGCATTTACATACGATAACACCTATAATTTCTCTGCGTTTCTAGGTTAATTGATATATTAATATATTTGTATCGTAGGAAGATCCGCTACATGCATATGAAAAAAAAAATTGCTGAAAAATAAAATAGGAGTTCTTAGGTAGAAAACTTGAATCGGCGAAAATCATTTAGTCTGACATAGTTAAAACTTTGTGTTGATTAAAAATTATTTTGATCAATATTCCATTATTTTGATAAAGATTACAAAACTTTGTGAGCTCTCGAATGGCTGGAGCCAATATTACACAAGTGGCACAAGACTTTCCCGAATGAAATAACAAAAAAAAAGCTTAAGAAGTGACGGTGAGTTGGCTACTGAGAAGAAAAGCCGACAATATTGTTCTTGTGCCAAAAAATATATTGTTCGTGTCATTCGTAGCAGTGACCAAATGGTGGTGGCCGGGAAGCTAGGACAATGGTCTAGGGGTGCTGCGACTAGGGCTATGAATGAGCCGATTTTGAGGCGATCCAGGGGCACCTTGAAATGAGATTGAAATCATTTTAAATGGATTGAAATCGACTCATGGTTTAATTTAAATTAATTTTGACTAGATTAGGATGGAAATTTAACAATTTATGAGAGAACTCAAACTCTGAATAAGCCAATTGTAATTTTAAACGAGCCGGTGAGAATGTAAACAAGTCGAACATGGGCGAGCTCGGGCTCAGCTTTTGTTCGGCTTGTTAAAAAATATCATTGTCCAAACAGTTCGTGTTCAGCTCTTATATGTGTGTGTGTGTGTGTGTGTGTGTGCCGCGTACTTAGATCAGTCGTTCGAGTATCTGCTTGACAGTTGTAAGTTCCCTCCGGTTCGGTGTTCGATTCACCTCGAGTGTAAAGTGTGGTACTCAAATTATAGGAGCATGAGGGACGGCCATGGCTCGGGCTCGTATCATAGCCTTCGGCCATTTCTTATATCTATATCTATATATATATATATATATATATATATATATATATATATATATATATATATATATANATATATATATATATATATATATATATATATATATATATATATATATATATATATATATATATATACATATAATTTAATTAATTCAAGCCAAACACAAACGAACAAATTTTAGTTCATGCTTGGGTCGTTCATATATCGAGCGCAAAAAAGTTATCCATGTTTAGCTCGTTTGCTTAGGGAACGAGTTGAACACGAGTTTCTTAATGAATTGAATACGAATTGTCCGCGAACAATAAGTCTTTTTTACGGCCTTACGACCCGGCTCGAATGCTACTTTTAGCTCGCGAACCGAATCGTTCAAGCTCGAAAACTTGCTCAAGCTTGCTTGAAAACTTGCCGAGTCGATTCGAAAAACATAATGAGCCGGCTCAACACATTATTTGAACAGAAAAATATTTATATATTTAAAAAAAATAAAAAAAATAGAAATAGAATATATATATATATATATTATTTTATGAATCATCAAAATATAAATTTTTAAATGAATCAGCAAATATTAATTAATTGCCAGAACTCATAAATTATAAATTAGATATTACTAATTTAGAAATTCTCATTGTCCATTATAAATATCAAATATAAAAATTATATATATAACTAAAATAAAATGATTCCTGATTCTTGATTACTTTCACCCTCAAATAATTTTCAAATTCGCCAAAAAAAAAAATCTCTTAAAATTACTGCCCACATAAAACATTACTCTAATTTCATTGATCATAAAATGGCAACACAAATTGCATAGCTGATTTGCAGCAAGAGAAGAAAAACATTGCCAACAATTCGACAAAACATTGTAACATATTAAGACTAGTTGAAAGAATCTGGCTTTAATAAAATCAATGAGCGTGTTTAAGTTTCATCCTATGTTAAGTATATTTGAAGAGAAAACTTAGTTATTATACAGCAAATCATAGTCAAAGATTTTATTTTATTTTATTTGAAGATTTGATAAGATTCCCATGATATTTCAATGCCAAATTACGAATGTTTAAATTAAACAACAAAGGTGTAAGATATAAATACCTTGCTAAAAATTTATGTGTTTATCCTTTCTGTTTACTGCAATAGAAACATGATGGCCAATATCTATGACATGCAAAAGCTTGACCATCTATTGTCAAGACCTCATAGTTAGTTACCTTGGTTGCATGCAATGTGATGATTGTAGCATCGGTTAAGTAATCTTAAGATTAACTAATTTTTGCATTTCAAAACTTAGAGAGAACACGAGGACAACATTTAACAAAATCATGCACTAAATTGTTGAAATATAAACTTCATTTTAGTTGTTTAAAAAAACACCAATAAAAGTTAATTTCTAGAAACATGTCTCATCTACAAGATTATTCTAGAATGTGTGGTAGGTATGAAATTATTGCGTGGTAGATATGGAATTATTATAACCATTAGATTATAATTGTAGTAACACAATCCTAGCCATTAATTTAGGAGATGCAACTAGTATAAATAGGGGTGAAGTCTTTGAATTTGTATCAATCCAAGAAAATGTGATAAATAGAAGTGAAGCTTATTCTATAAATTTTTAACCTTTACCAAATCCTAATAGCTTTTCTATTCCAACAAAGTGGTATCAGAGCCTAAAGGCTGCTTTATAGAGCAATCACAAAAGGTGGCATGGTTTCCTTCCAAGTCCAAATGCTTAAGGAAAGCATCTATGACAATTGGAGTGTTAAAATGAAGGCACTCCTTGGAGTGCATGACGTTTAGGAGGTTGTGGAGAAAGACTACGATAAGCCAAGCGACGAGTCCGCTCTATCCACAACACAAAAGGATAGCTTAAGAGGCTTGCGAAAGAGAAACAAGAAGGCTCTGTTCCTCATCTATCAAGCTTTATATGAAGATGATTTTGAGAAAATCTCAAGTGTTACTTCGGCCAAGCTAGCATGGAAGAAGCTCGAGGTCTCGTATAAGGGAGAAGAAAATGTTAAAAAGGCAATACTTCAAACTTTTAGAAGCTAATTTGATGTTTTCATGTGAAAAAAGACTAGTTGGTCTCCGATTACTTTTCTAGAGACATTACCATTTCCAATCAACTAAAAAAATGGTGAGAAGTTAGAAGATGTGTCTATCATAAAAAAGATTCTTTGATCGTTAGATTAAAAATTTGATAGTATCACAACCATTATCGAGCTAGCCAAGGATTTACAAGCCATGACAATAGAGCAACTTCTGGTTTCATTGCAAGCCCATGAAGAAAAAAAGAAGAAGAATGAAGAGATTGCTGAACAATTTCTCAAGACGGATCTCCAACCAACTCAAAGCTTCAACAATATTAGAAGCCAACATGGAAGAGTTGTGGACAAAGACGAGGTCACGCCAGCAAGCAAGGATGGGGTACTAAAAATAACTATGAGAAAGTAGGAAAACCTACAAGAGGACGTGGTCAAGGCCGCTCAAACTCGTGGTATGATAAATCTCAAATTAAGTGCTATAATTGTAATAAGTTCGGGCATTATACAAAATATTATAGAGCACCTAAAAACAATGTTAATGAAAGAGTCACCTACATAGAAGAAAAGACAGAAGAAGATGACACTCTACTACTAGCATACAAGGACAATGGGAGTGGTGAAGATAGTACATGGTACCTGGACACTGGTGCAAACAACCATATGTGTGGGAGCGGAAGCATGTTCGTAGAGCTTGATGATTTAATAAGCGACAATGTGTCTTTTGGAGATGAGTCTAAGATAGAGGTGAAGGGCAGAGGTAACATTCTTATCCGCTAGAAAAATGGGAAGCATCAATTTATTTCTAATGTTTACTTTGTGCCAAATATGAAGAGCAACATCTTGAGTTTAAAACAACTCTTAGAGAAAGGATATGATATTCACTTGAAAGAAAATACTCTCTTTTTAAAATATAATTTTGGTAACTTGATTGCTAAGGTGCCAATATCTAAGAATGGAATGTTCTTGTTCAACATTCAAAACAGTATTGTCAAATGTCTTAAGATCTGTTATAAAGAAGCTTCTTGGCTCTGACATCTTCGATTTTGGCATCTAAAGTTTTGACGACTCGAATTACTTTCAAATAAAGAGATGGTGAGAGTATTACCTTGCATCAACCACTCTGATCAATTATTTGAAGGATGTTTACTCGAAAAGCACTTCAGGAAAGTTTTCCAAGGGAGTCGAGTTCAAGAACCCAAATTCCTCTTGAGCTCATACATATAAATGTCTGCGGTCCAATAAAGAAAAGCTCACTCGGTAAGAGCAACTATTTTCTTCTCTTCATAGATGATTTTTCACGAAAAAACATGGTTGAATTTCTTAAAATAAAAGTTAGAGGTTTTTGGAATATTCAAGAAGTTTAAGACATATGTAGAGAAAGAGAGTGTTCTCAAGATCAAAGCTATGCAATCTGATTAAGGAGGAGAATTCACTTAAAAAGAATTTCAAGAATTTTGTGGAGCCAACAAAATACGTCGACTTCTAACTGTTTCAATATCCCCTCAAGAAAATGGACTAGTGAAAAGGAATAATTGAACCATCCTTAATATGGGAAAGGACATGTTAAAAAGCAAGAGATTGCCAAAAGAGTTTTGGGCTGAAGCGGTTGCATGTGCTGTTTATTTGGCTAACAGATCACCAAAAAGAGTGTGTTGGGAAAGATACCATAAGAAGCATGGAGTGAAAGGAAGCCCGACATCTCTCATCTACATGTTTTTGGATGCATAACTCATGTACAAATAACAGAAGAGAAAAGAAGTAAACTAGATGATAAGAGCAAAAAGTTCATTTTATCAGTTACGACACCAACTAGAAAGGCTACAAGCTATACAATCCAAATGCATGGAAGACAATCATCAGCAAAGATTTCACATTCGATGAAGGAGGAGAGTGGAACTGTAGACTACATGATGAGAAATACAACTTTTTCTCATCTTTTCAAAAAGAAGCCGCAGAGCAGCCAAAGATCAAACAAACAAGAGAAGAACCTACTACTTCACAAACAACATTGATTATAAGTACTCAAAGTGAATCATGTCAACTTCAAGAGAAAATTCAAGTGAAAGAGTACCACACTTCAAAAGAATACAAGATCTTTATGGGGTAACTAAGAATCTAGATAATCTTACGTTTTTTTGTCTCTTTGTCGACTCTGAGCCATGGATTACCTAGAAGTCATACAAAGCAAGAAGTGAAAAGATGCAATGGATGAAGAAATCAAGGCAATTGAGAAGAACGAACACATGAGAGCTAGGATTAGAAACTAGAAAGAAGTATGATGAGGTGCACAAAGAAAGAAGAATTTTGAATGAGAACTTGAAAGATGCAAGGCAAGATTGGTGGCAAAAGGCTACAGTTAAAGAGCAGGCATCAACTATGATGAGGTATTTACCTCTATTGCTGGATTAAAAACTACTAGACTAATCATCTTTTTGACAGCTCAAAATAAGTAGATAATTGTTGACCTCATTTTTGGTTGAGGTTTAGTTTATCCCATTTAGTAGCCTAGGGTCTAGTCATAGGACTTTTCCTGTTGACTATTCCTAGAAAAGTAGACATGGCACCCTAACCATTAGAAATTCTACCCTCTTCTTTACTCAACCTGAAGTTCCACATGTTGGTCTCAACCTCTAAGTACTTAGTAGGTGGGGTCACTATGGGGGAAACTCAAGATGAGTCACCCTTAGGATTGTTGGACCTTAGGGTTGACCTTAGGTGTTGGTTTGGAACTAAGGCACTCACTACACTAATCTGCACCCACAATAACTCACAACCCTGAACTCAAATCTCTAGCCTAGATCCCTTGATCTTTTGGGATACTCATTTAGACGGTCCCCTAAACCTACTAGCCATAGGGCTATGATTTAGCTAAGACCACTATGTATAGGACCCAAAATGGGGTTTCCATTGGTCCATGGCATATTGGTGATGATTGGCACGTCAACTCTACCAAAATACCCATCTTGGCCTTTTACCCCTAAAACACCCCCTAATTACCAAAATACCCCTCTTGGGCTCAAAATCCCAAAAATTCCAAAATTTTCCAGAAAATCCTAATAAATCCCAAATATTCCCAATGTTATTTCTCTCAACTACCACATGACCCAATTTGGCCAATTTGACCATCTTTAACCAAAATCTCCAAATTGCTATTTAAAGATCTAAATTTCCCCAAATCCATCTCAAATGTCCATCAATTGGGTCTCAATTGACCCCAATTACAATCCTAAACTCAAATTCACTTCTTATACAATTAAACTAAACCAAATCCAAGCTCAATTGGACCATGATTTGAGCACAATTTCGATTTTGGGCAAAACCCCAATTTTGACTATATGACCTAATCTCACCAAATTGAACCCATAGCCTAGTCAATTGGCCCCAATTAATGTTGAAAAATCTTTATAAAATTCCTATACATCAAAATAAACCATAAATTTGCCTTGTTGAAGCCTCAAATCCATTTGATTTTGGCCTAAATCCAAAATTCCCAAATATAGCCCCAAATTGGCTAAGTCCCCAAATTTCACCCAATTGATTGCCTTAACCTCCAAATTGGCATCCAATTCATGTTGAAAACTCTTCATGAGGTCCCTATTGACTATTTACAACAATCAATTTTGACTTAGCCCAAGGCTAACCCAAGCTAGACCCAAGCCTAGCCCGACATGACCAAATTTATTAAAGTTCAAAATGCCTTCAAATTGACCTTTCAATTGAACTCAAACCCACTTCCATCCTTCACCAAAGTTGTTCCTTATGATCATATAAACTAAATGAAACAATCAATTGAGCCAATTGACATGGCTAACCTAGCCCAAACCCAAGTTTTGGCCATTTGCACCGACTTGGACCCATACACTAAATGTGATCTAACCGCCTTAAAGCCACCAAATTAACTCCACCACAGCCATTAGTTAGACCTAGTGACCAGTCCAAACACTGTGCAACCACGTAAATCAAGCCATAGAACAAAGGTCTCCCAAATTAAGGGATCTTATTTCCAAAAATGCACATGCTTAAGATATCTTTGCCAAATCCAAGCACATTTGCATTAAATTGTTGTGATGGATTCCTCTGGGTTCCCTGAGCTCCTAGCCACATCCCCCTAGCCGGCCGACCAGTCTAGTGGCCGGAAAAGCCCAAAACCAAGAGCCACCCCCATGACACCTCACCCAAATCAAACCTAGAGGCTAGCTCATCCAAATCAAACTATGGAGCTCCTCTGCCCTCCACCTAAGCACCACAATGCACCCAAACTTATGCCCTGAGAGCAACCCCATTGCCTTTTTTATAAAAACTCACCTCCCACGGCCATGGGAGGTGTGCTGAAAATTTCTCAAAGAGGCCTCTCCAAACTTCACACAGAGCTTTCCTAAGATCCCCTAAGTGCATTCCAACCATTTTCCCTCACCCATTCTAATTGCCGGAGCTCAATTTTGAGCTTGAAACCCTGCCAAAAACAAGGACAGAACACAATACACTTCTACACTCCACCAAACTTCAATTGCTTGTGCCCACACCTTCACAAGAGTGAAAGAAGCGAGAGCCCTATCTAATCCCCCTTCCACATGGCCTCTACCATAGCTCTAGACCAACACCTGAAATCGAGCTTTGTCGAATTCATACCTAGACTTTACACCAAGGCCAGGGACTCAATCCCTAGCCTCCTTGGACCCCAAAAAACGTGCCGAGCATCTCGGATCGAAGCCTCGCTTCTCAAAGCAAAGGTATAAAACTCCTCCTCTTCCCGAGCTTATTTTGTTTCTTCATTTACTTAAACTTGATTTCTTGATACCTTAGTCGTATGGATGCGTTCGTCGCACATAAACGAGTCCATAGGATCAAACCCGAGGTGATTTGGTTGAGTCTAGGCCGAAATCTTAAGGTTTTATTCTGGACGGGCACGGGATCATTTTATCGGGGACGATGACGGGGAGCCGTTCGATCAAGCGTGTATCAAATGGAAGGGGGAGATCGAGCTGGAAGGCGCTTCGAGACATGAATAGCGGGCCGAGTCAGCAAGCTACGTGGATGGCGGCGTCCAACCAGAGCGCGCCACGCATTCTTTCGGAGCTGTCGTAGGTTGAGGTGGCACGCGCGGTTTAAATAGAAAAATAGTGGTATTTTCTTATTTATTTAATCCCCAAAACTTAAAAAATACATAACTTTGTATAGAAAAATCACAAAAATAAAATAAAAATA
>NEWO01000202.1:793621-866583 GCA_003013225.1 Phalaenopsis aphrodite
ATATATATATATATATATATATATATATATATATATATATATATATATATATATATATATATATATATATAATTTTTAGAAAAATATGAAATCAACTTATGTGACATCTGTTTGGTCCAAATGAAAGAGCACGACATCTCAAGTTATGTTTCTATCCGGAAAGATAAACACCAGACTTGAGGGTGAGGCTCGATCAAATAAATTAAAAAATATATGACATCTGTTTGGTCTGCAAAACCATTTTATTATAAGCTGACAAGTTTCCTTATTTAATATGAAAAATTAAATAGGGTTTATATTAAGCTGGGTTCTTAAAATTTTTCTATAAAGGCAAGCCTTTATAATTAATTACATCTTAGATAACCGAAGTTACCTAAGAAAACTCTCGATAAAAATCAGTGGATATTATCTTCAAAGAGGTCAAAGGAATAAGAATTTTCAATGAGATCGGACAAAGATGTGTGAAAGGGGAATGACTTAAATTTGGATAATTTATTTTGGAATCCAAAGGAAGAAGAACTAGGAGATGTCACAGATCCTGAGGAGAACCTCGGTGACATCCCAAGCTATTCTATAGCTTGGTTTCAATTTTGAGGAAAAATATTTAAATGTTTCATCCTACTAATTTTATTAATTAGGGATTACATTTGTGTAAAACGATCACAAAAATAACTTGGAAGATATGAGAATTTAGGTCTAGACAGACGATAACCTCGAAATCATAAAACAGGTTAGGGCTTAAATTGCATAGCAGAGCTATACAAAGGCCTAAAGATAAGGTTGAGGATTTATGTCACACTAGGCGGACAACCTCAAAATCCTAAAGCTCGTTGTTTAATTCTAAAAAAGGTTTAGCTGATGTAAACATGTTTTGCTGTTGAAGATGGTTGTGCTGCCCATAATGCTAGCTCCAAGCTCCTCATCGTGATGAGTTTAAGTTTTCTATTTTGTGAAGTCATGATGTAAAATAAAATTTTTCCTAAGGTTATGGTTATTTAAATATTATGGGGGATGTTAAAGTTGATTAGAGTCATACCGGTTAGGATTCTACGGTTCCCTCGTTTGGGCACCACTATTTTCTTTCGGAGTCACTTAGTCCAAATACATTTACTAAACTAAACTTAATGAGTTCCATACTTTTATTTAGACCGTAGAAAATCTCGTTAGCAACCATAGGTTACCTCCTCTGAGGAATTCCTAATTTTCTGATAGAGACGTTTTAATTTAGTTGCAATTTTTGTTTTATTTTGTTTGTGATTAGATTTTGAGTTGTCCTATATTTTAACTGTTGTGGCGGTGAATTTTATCTTTTTTAATTGTTTTTTAGTTTTTTTTGACATATAGGGTGACTTTAAGAATGCAAAAAATAAATAAGAGGTACGAAAAATTAAATGCAATAACTTAAAAGCATACTTGTCGATTCTTCTCGGTCCTCCACCTGAAAGGTTAGCTTTGACAATATGCATATAATTTTTAAGAGAATTCAAATTGTAGGAGTAGATGAAGGTGTAGCTACCAAACCCTAAGTTATGACTTTATTGAGTCTTGGAAGATCTTAGTGGATGATTTTAGAACAAAATATTGCAAGTTCAATTTGCCCTTCAAAATATTAAATATATTTCAAAGTGCTCTAAGCATGACCTTGAACCAGTTTGAAGATTTCTTGAAATATTTTGACTTCATTTTGAAATTATCGTATTGTTTTATTAATCAAAGGAGGTTAAGCTAAGGTTAGCCAATTGCTCTAGGAAACTTGATGTTTTATTTATCGCAAGGCTAGGACACTCTAATAATCAATTGATGTCCATTAAGAGTTATGTGGGTGGGTGCCCCTAAGGAAAATTTTAATTAAGTAAAGTTGTTTGTTCATAAAGTTAAAATCGGGCTTGTAGTGTAAAGAGGTGTTAATCATCAATCATGTTATCTTCTAAATCCAATCAAATGAGTTTAAATGTCAAGCCTAGGTCACTACCAAACCCTGAACAATCACAATTGGGGAAATGATAACATAGCAGAATTTTGATTTAAATGAAATTCATTCTTATTGAAAGATCACATTGTTATCAATTATGGCCTTAAAATTAATGAAATATTATCTTCCTAACTCGAACTCATCACTTGAGAGTCGTTTAATTTTGATTGACTTCCAAGTTATGATAATTAAGGAAATTATAATTTTGTTCTTAAGGTGGAAAGTGATTTCCTACCTTTGAATCCCATTGTATTTCAATCATCCAAACATGTTCATTAGGATCAAAATTACCCATTTTCCCTTCAATTAATCCTAAATTTAATTAAGGCACCAAAACCTAAAGTTACCCTTCTGCCTTTGGGGTTCTTCACCTCATAACTCATAAATTAAATTTCAAATAACTTTGAGAATTTAGAATGTCCTATCCATGGTTCAATTAAGTTATCAGAGGAAAAAATATGGATTTTTTCAAAATTTTTATTTAATTTAAATAATTTTTAAATTTAAAAGGTAGCATTTTCAAAGTTGATTTTTCTTAACCATCCAAAATAAAGTTTTTATTCATGAGAAAATTATTAGAGGTCCCCTTAGGTCAGAGAAACACTTGGACCAAATTTCATGATTTTTTGAATTAAATCTCTATCATTATTATTAGTTATGAATCAATTTTAATAATTTAATTAGATATAAAATGAAGTTTTAATTACAAAAAATGTTTTTTATATTTTTATTAAACCTTTCTGAGTTTAGAGAACTTAGAGAAATGAAATTTGTATTTTTATGATTTTTTTGCATTTATTTATTATATTTACTTTAATGGAAAAATAAGTAAAATTCATTTTTAAGCTTTTATTTTTGAAAAAAAAAATATTTTTAACTTAGAAAACTAGGAAAAATATCCTAATGAGTTCTAAGTGGTCAAGGAACAATTAAACATATTTTGAAATATTTTTGTATTTTTATGTATTTTTTGGTATTTTTAACTATTTTTAATTATTTTTAATTTGAAATATAACTCAAAAATCAAGTATTTTATCAAAAATAAATTTTATTTTTCCTAAGTTCTCCTGATCACAAGGAACTCCGAAAACCACTTTTCATAATTTTTCTATGTGCATTTAATTTAATATAATTATTTTTGTACAAAAATACAAAGTTCCTTAGAAAATCAACTTTAGTGCTCAAACATAATCAAATAATTTTTAAATTTTTACAGTGGGTAAACATGATTTTTATACACAATGTGGAATTCATTTTGTTAGTTTTTAGTTAGTATTTAATTTACACAAATTACTACAGGATATATACACTTAACAAATATAGAAATTTACAAAATTATTCAAGTTATCATGATATTTTTCTTAAGCTTCTCTGACCATAGGAAACCTGCTAAAACAACTTTAATAATTTTCTAAGTGAAATTTTAATTTATTTAATTAAAATAAGCCAAAATAGTCATCTTAGCTTGAAAATTTGGGTTAGAGACATAGAGATGTCCTCTGACCTTGGAAAAATCAAAGGACATAGCCTCTATCATAAGGAATGAATCCTAAAAATTTCAAGCCATAGTGAGCAATGCTTGATCATAATGAATTAAAATACTCCAGAGAGTATTTAATTCACTAAAAAATTAGAGATTCATCAAATAATTTTTATTTTTAGTCCACATTTTTATCCTCTATTCATTGAGCAAGATGGTATTTTTATTTTATTTTTATGATTTTTCTAGAGAAAGATATAGATTTTTAAAGTTTTGTTATTTAAATAAATAAAATAAATCCAAAATTTTCTATTTAAACGCTCAATGCTAACTGGAACATAGACACCTCCAAAAGACCATGTGGCGCTCCGCCGTTTGACACCTCCAGCCGCCTCCGCTGCCGCCTGGCCGGCCTTTCCGCTCTAGGGGTTCATCCGGCTTGATCACCTCCATCCATCCAATACACGTGCGATTGGATGTCATATGTTCATCATCCCCAAGTGACCTAACCAAAGAAGCGTTAACATCAAAACCTTAAGATCTTCATCTAGACTTAGCCAAATCACATGGGGTTTGTTCCTAAACCTTCATCTACTCGAGACAAGCATATCTACATGGCTTATACAATATGAAATAGAGTAATTACATATACAAAATCGATTTAAGATCAATTTAGGGTTGAAGTTCAATACCTTTGTTTGAGAGGGGAGGCCTCAATCAGATGGTTGTGTCAGCTTCGATTGGGTCCAATGAACCTCTAGATGAAGTCCTAAGCCCTGGTGAATTGTCTTAGTATGATTTCAATGAAGCTCAATTTCAGGTGTTGTTTTAGAGCTATGTTAGATGCTCCTTTGATGGGGCTTTTGTGGGGAATCAACTTCTCTCACTCAGGGTATGGTTTGTGCACAATTAATTGAAGTTTGTTTCACTCTGTAGCTGTGGAGAAATCTGTCTTGGTTTTGAGGGCAAATTTCAGTGAATAAATTGGCTCTGTAGAGTGGCTATGGGTGGCTGAGAGCAGAAGGTTACACTTAGGAAGGTTTGAAGAAGCTCTGGTGAGATTTTGGCAGAATTTCCCCAAGGTTTCAAGCTCTCTCTTCTTTGGTCATGGAGGGGTCAATTTAAAGCCATGGGTGCCAGGTGGAGTTTAGGGATGGGAGTTGGGTGCCAAAGCATGCAAAGGTGGAGGGAAGAAAGGCTCAAACATCCAATTGGAGTGTGCTAAGTCAGAGAGGTTTAATTTTGAGTTTTGGCCATTTGGGACTCCCTTAGGTTGGCTGTTTCGGGCGGTTGAGGTGGTGGCTGGCCAGGGTTTAGTCACTTCTTGGCTCAGGGAGGTTAGGGAGTGGGTAATGATGGTTAGCCTCTAATGGTATGGCATGATGGATAAGATATTTGAAGTTTAGACAAAAAATGGGTGAAATCCCTTAAATCAAGGGTCGATTGGTCCATCGCTCATCTAGGGTGGGCTAGATGGGGCCTGGTCACTAAGATCCATTTGGTAGTTGTGGTGTCATTAATTTGGTCACTTAGGCATGTCTTAGTCAATTTTGGTGCGTGGGTTCAATTTGGGTTAAATTGGCTTGAAGTTGGGTTTGGGTTAGGCTAGCCATAAGATTGGACTCAATTTATTGAGCAATTTAGTGTGAACGATTGTCACATGAGTTTGAAAAGATTTGGAATGATTTTGAGTTGATTTGGTGGGTCAATTTGAAGAAGTTTTGGGCATCCAAATTGATGGCTCAAAATTTTCTTGAGGGATGTGATGAAGAGTTTTCAATATTAATTGGGTGCCAACTTTGGGGTTACGACATTCAATTTTGTGGAATTTGGGCACATGGCTAAATTGGGACAAATTGGGGGATTTTAGATTTGGGTTGAAATTGAGTAAAATTTAAGCTTGAGCAAAGCCAATTGAGGGTTAATTTGGTGTGTGGAGTTGTTTCAAATAGTTTATGATGCAAAATTTGGGGAATTGGAAGGATTTGGGGGGTTCAATTAAGTGAGATTTTGGTTTAGGCCAAATTGGGGCTTTTTTATTTGGGTTTGAAATTAGACTCAAATGTGGGTTAGTTGAACTTGAATTTGGTCTTAATTGAGTTTGATCATGATGAATTTGAGTTTAAAATTGAAATTGGAGAAGATTGGGATCAAATTGGTGGACATTTGGGGTGAATTGGGGTATTTGGGCCTTTAAATGAAATTTGGGGCTTTTGGTCAAAGTGGGTCAAATTGGTCAACTTGGGTTCAATTGAAGGGTCCAAATTATTTTTGGGGACATTTGGGATGATTTTGAGGGTTTTGGGAAAGTTTGAGCCACCAAGGGTATTTTTGTAATTTTGGCAAACTTGGGGGTATTTTGGCAATTTTGGGAAGCTTTGGGCAATTTGAGTAGTTTCAAAAGGTTTGAGGTGATTTTTAGAAAAATTTTAGTAGTTTTTCATAGTTTTTGGAATTTTGGTCAAATTTAATGATTGGGAGTGTTTTGGGTAAATTGGGTAAATTTTGGGGCAAAAGGCTAAGTTTGGTATTTTAGTGAAAGTGAGGTGCCAACCGCCCTACTTAAGCTATGGAACAATGCAATCCTCTACATTGGGTCCTCCATGTACTGATATGGGCTAGAACTTAGCCCAGGGCTAGTGGGTCTAAGGGACCATCTACACGAGTCTCCCAAAAGATCAAAGTATCAAGGTAAACAAGTGAGTGAACTAGCTCCATAACAACACCCAGGGTCAATTTAAGGCCAAGCAGTCCTATTGGGATGCCTCTTGAGCTCCCCCATATTGAGCCCGCCTACTAAGTGCTAGAGGTTAGGTCCAATATGTGGAACTTCAAGTTGAGCGAAAAAGAGTTTAAAATTTCTAATGGTGTGGGTTCATTTTCTAGTCATCTACGGATAGTCAATAGGAAAGTCCTATGGCTAGAACCTATGCTAATAAAGAGAAGAAATCTAGAACTCAACCAAAAGTGAGGTCAACAAATGGACCCTCAATAGGTGTGGTGTGCCGGACAAGCACACCGCACGTATTGGCGTTGACCGACGAGATCAACACAACCAACATAGACTTCTAAGCTGACAGACCTAGAACAAAGTGTAGAATTGAGTGACAGTTGTTTTCTGGAGAGTAGCAGGTACTCTCGTTGGGGAAAATGAGATTTTTTGGACTATCGTCAGGCAAACTGACAGTTCCAGCAAAGACTCGATTCAAATTAAATATATCAATGAAAGTTTGGCTTTCAATTTAAAATTTCAAGGAAATGAAATTATGCTTGAGGAAACCAGATTGAGTGGAATACACAAGCACAGAAAAAGGGAATAGGGCATCAAAGCCTATTCCAAAAGAAAGGATGGGAATAGGATGTCTAAGTCTACACAAAGGTGGAAATGGGAATCTGAATTTAGGTAGTGACCACAAAAGTGGAAATGGGAATAAGAAGTCTATGCCTACCCAAAAGGTGATGATGGGAATATGACACCTAAGCCTACCCCAAAAGTGGAGATGGAAATTGAATTTTTGGTATCAATTCCGGAAAGATAATTGGAATTTAGGTTCCAACCTCGAAAGGAGGGAATCAAAATTTAGGTACCGACCCTGAGATGGGAATTGAAATTTAGGTATTAATCATAGGAGGAGAATTGAAATTTAGGTACCGAACTCGAAAGAAGGGAATCAAAATTTAGGTACTAACCTTGAGATGGGAAATAAAATTTAGGTATCAATCCCAGAAAGAGAATCAGAATTTAGGTACCAACCTCAAAAGAAGGGAACTAAAATTTAGGTATTGATCTCGAGATGAGAATTAAAATGTAGGTATCAATCCTAAGAAAAAAATCAAAATTTAGGTACCGACCTCGAAAGGAGAGAATTGACCGCGACTTTATATATGCTTAAAAATATAAGTATTTAATATTGATGCTAAAAGATTTAATTCCTCAACAACTGCACCAAAACTTAATAACAGTTATAGATTCAATAAAGATGGATGTGTAAAATATTCAATAATTGTAAAGTCACACTTATCAACGCAAGTATACGTATCGCTCAAGTAATATAGGGCTCTAATGGAGTCCTAGATATCGATCCCACAAGGAGTAATATTAGAATTACGAACTAAGATTTTAGAAAAAGCAATACTTTAATCACAACAATGGAATTCAATTTGCTTATCTGTCACTAATAGGCAATTGAAATAAATATGTAATTTTTAATAACTCTTAAATAACTAATTATACTAATGAGGTTTTTAATGTGATATTCAATATATAAGAAAGCATCATTCTCCTTGTCAAGAAATTATAGTGAATGGATAAAGTAAATCAGTTCAATTTGTATTGTGCCAAATAGGAGCATACCTATTCTTTACTCTATGGACCAAGCATAAAGAACATTGACTAATCCTATGCTTGTTTACTGAATCTGCGGCTAGGCTGGGAGTATAACTGCTCTAACTTCGGAGCTCCCACGTTCCCCTCGTCTGAGGGCTAACATCTACACATCGGCACCCAAACGATAAGACTGAGTTGGGGATTTTAGTCTGTCACTATAAAATTTCCAATTCTACTCCCAATAATTTTATTTCCCTATTTATTTGCACCGAACTTCCAAGGGCTTTGACCTCCATAAATCTTGGATGTAAGCTTCACTTTAGTTGTAAAACTCAACATATTTAACAAATCAATTGGCTGTATTGAAAGTAAATAAGATCAAAGTGAAAAAATCATAACAATTTCTTAAACATTTTAATGGCTTCACCAATTCAAATCACCATTTCACAAATCTCAAGAGAAGGAGAAAGACAGAGAAAAACTACTCAGATCTCATGGAGAAAACACAACAAAACTCAAAATTCATATATAAAATCAAAATCATACAAAGTACAACAATAAATAAGCTTATCTCTACTTTCTCCCCAAGTAAACTCCTCGAAGTTCCTCTAAATCTCTTCCTTTCTTTACAACACACATAATTCCTCTTCAAAGCAGCAAGGAGGAAGATATCTATCACTTTCCCTCCACTCTTACAATCTCTTGAAGAATTCCTCACAAATTTGACTCTCTACCAAACACTAATGGAACCTTTCTAACCTCCAGGACCTCTAGACTCTCTCAAATTTTCGGCCAAAATCTTCTTTTAAAGTTGTGGATAAGCTTTCCCAAGAGTTTCCTAAGCTCAGGAATGACTATTTGTTGCAATATTAAGTCACTTAAAATATTCAAAGGATAGGAATTTCATGAGAACACTACTAGTAAAAGATCTATTTCATAAATATAAGTTCAGGAATGTATTTAGGTTTTCCTTTTAAGTAGGTCCAGTGAAGCCAATTTTTGATGATGCATATCCTCAAGCTTCTCCTCACCTTCATATATATTTTTTCTTTCTTTTTCATTTTTTATTTGGATTACTTTCAATCATATATATTTTTCTTTTCTTTCAGGGTTTGTTGTCAATCCTTTCCTTTTCCTTTTTCAAGTGAGGATTACTATATCTGGATAGCCTTTAATGATTTTGATCATCATCTTTCTTTCCCTAAATTTGAAACTCAAAGCATTCCTTTACGTTATAAATATTTCATAGCTTTTACATCATTGAGCCCCAATCTTTTCTTCTCAAATGAATTTCCAGAATCTTAATACTTCAAAATATAGTTTCCTTTACTTTAAATAGGTAACTATAGTCTTATTCTTTTATACTAAAATATCTTAAGTTACAAAATTAATTTTCATTACAAAAATATTCCTTTAAATCTACCATAATATTTAAATAGCTACAAAATATAGTTACCTAAATTAAATTCACTACATAAAATCATATTAATAATTTTTGAAAATATTTAAACAGAGGACATCTAATAATTAATATTTTTCTTCACTCTCCTAAACTTAAATTTTTCAATATGAAATAATACACGTGGAAAGAAAAACTCTAATTATAAATCATACCTTAGTATTTTAGGCATTTTCATCATTCTGAAATTTTTGCAGTCCTTCTTAACATTTTTACTTCACATACTCTGTAATATTAGGAGCTTTCTACACATATAAATCATTAGAGAAATTTTTGGGGAATGAAATTTTGAAATAAATACAAAACTAAAACATTAAACAAACATAATATTTTTTAACACAACCACAATACTAAACAAAACAATTACAATTAAAATGCAAAATAAAAATCACAATAAATTACAAAATACTACTTAACATCTATTATACTACACATAAAAATTTAACTATCACACTAACTTTATAATAAAAATTAAAAATTATCCAAGTGCAACATAACAATAAAAATAAAAGTTCAAATACACAAACATCCATTTCTATTACAAAAGATCACAAAAATAAAAGTAAAAGTACAAGTACATCAACTACTATAAAATATCAAAATCTAAAACTATGTCTTCATCTCCTTGATCAGCAGGTGGATTGGGCTGATACTGAGTATATCGGGGGCACTCAGGGAAAGTAAAATCAGGCTCACCTTTGTAGTGTCAGGCCTAAGCTTCGTAATAAGCTACCTCAAAATTTGGATGCCTCTAAAGGTACTCACTATCATAACCATGTTGACATTCTAAAACTCCAATTCTATCTTTTATCAATTCTATGCTCATCCGCTGCAAGGTCAACTCATTCATCAAATCAGTCAAAGTAGGGGAACTAGAAGGTGGAAGGTCATAACTTGTAGAGGGGACATCTCTACTAGTAGAAGGTTCTTGACTCCTACTTCCAGTTCTCCATTTCTCATGGGATTCATAAGTTTTCAAATTGGATTTGCTAATGGGTTTCATAAGGTAAACCCATTCATCATCTCCTCCAGCTTCTAGTCCGGAAAGTTGGAAAAGTGCATAATTAAAGCCAGGATGTCCTAGACCTCCACTTTTTTCACTTCTTACTGTAGTCAATATGTTCTTAAAAATAATTCTCCTCACATTTATAGTTCTATTATTCTGAATACAGAAATTGAGAATAGCTCTATCTCTAGTTACCTCACTATGGTGATAAGTCAGTAACAGAGTAGAGGAAATAAAATAGTGTCACACCTTAGAGGTGGCATTCAACATGGAAGCAAAAAAATTTAGCTGTTCTCGTTGCTTAATCTTCCACGTTCCTTTCCCATCAGTGAGAAAGTTGATCACATAATTCAGGGGGCCTTTCATAGTAGTGAAGGATTCATATTGGCAGCTATAAGAGTCTGGGACTTTGCAAAAGGTGTGTTGGCATCAATTTTGGATGTCACGAGTGTAGGGTGTCCACCTGCATGACTCAGGATAGTTTACGGTATGTCCATAGCCATTTGTTAGTTTAGACACCCACCCAAAACCTTTTTGGCACGTGGTGAGGGGCACGTAGTTAGGGTCATTCTGCTAGGCTATGAATTTCATTTAGGTGAAGGCCAGTCCTAATTTGGTACGTCGGACAACTACGTTCGGGTCAACAAATATTATATGACGCGTCACACGCGAAATTGGCTTAAATTGGCCCAATCAATAGTGAGGTTGTCGAAATAGCCCTGGACAAAGAAACCGACTACGCGATCACGTCCGGAATGTTGATTTTACTTAGAAAGGACATTAAGTTGGCTACAATTTTGAGGGCGAGCCTTAAATACGTGAATTATTATTTTCTTGCCCTATCACTGGAAAAGCGGTTCGAGCGGCCTCGAACGACCCCGAATGAGAAAACGGACTACGTTAGCATGTCTGAATTGTCAATTCCACATAAGTAGGAAGTTCGATACGCCTCGATGTCGCAGACAAGGTAACAATATTAAAATTATTATTTTTTTGGGCTCGATGGTCCAAGAAAGTGGTCCGGACGACCACCAACAACAAAAAGGACTGCGCGGATGCGTCCCGAACGTCGACTTTAGCCAAGAAGGCACCCACTTCGCTGCGAGGATGTGTACGAGTGAAGAATATGCCAACGATAATTATATAATAATAATTATTATAATATAACGTAATATATTATACATATTATATATTATTATTATATACATATATATAAGCAAAAAAAGGGGGCTCCCTCTCTCCCCTATTCTCACACATTTTTCTCCGCCTCACTGCCTCCAAAAATCGTAAAAGACAGCCCTAGCCGTCAGTGCTCCCCATCGCGAACCCCGAGCTCGCTGCCAAAGCTCGCCGGGCTGGTCTTCCTCCTTGCCGGAGACGCCATCTCCCCCGGCCACGTCCACCGGAGTCTTCTCGCCAGCTGAACCCGCAACCGCCACCTTCTCCTTCACAATCTCGCCTCCCTCGCCGTCTGTCTCACGACAAAGTTTGTCGGCTGCTCGCCGGCTGCCGTCGTCGAGCTCCTCATGCGACATAGCTCTTAGCTGCCGCTCCAGCCCTCCTCAGCGGCTGAAAAGCGTCCTCTTGCTAGATTTCGTGAAGAGGCTATCAGATCTTCCTTTACCTTGGTCGTTCCTCCTCCGTCGGTGAAATCTACGAACGTGAAATTCCCGTCGTTGCCTCCTTTGTGTGCAGGACTGAAGGCTGAGCACCTTCCCTCTCCCTGGTATTTTTTTTCTTCTTTCCTTTGCATGTCGTCGTCGAGCTAGCTTCTCCACCTCGTTGTCTCTCACTCACCGGTGGTCGAAATATCTCTCCGGAGTGGTTTGCCGCTGAGGGGCAGCGACAACACCTCTGCTTGAAGCGGCGTGGACGTCTTCTATTTTTGCGAGAAAAGCCTCCTCCCGGGGTTCATCGGTATCAAGCGTCGCTAAGGTATATGTTTCGTTTGCATTTTTCTATGCTTAAATTATTTGTTTGGGTACTTTGCATACCTCTTGCCCTCACAACCTCCTATGTCTTTTTGTTGTACTGTGCACATTTTACGAGGCACATTGGAGAACGGATCAAAAGCCGACAAGCTCGGAGCAAGCAAAGAAACGCGTCTGCAACCGTCACGGTGGTGAGACTTTCTACCTCCTAGCCAACCTTAGGAATAGTGGAGTCTAGGCGTGTGGGTTCGATCGCCCACACGGGGTGCGTACGCGGGCATGGGTCAGTGCGACAACATGCTTTTTTGTTTGATCGTTGGTTTTCCTAGCGCCAGCCTTTAGGTTAGGACTTCCTGTGCGTGGCCAAATACCCCCCATAGAGCCGAGTGTCTCCCCTCTTATTCTGAGCCTTAGCATAAGTCCCGATGAGTTAGAGTCGCTCACTCCCCTTGGTTTGGATTCCTCAACTTTACTTGGAGAAGTTGAAATGTCGGACTTGTTAAAGCGAGAGAAGCTTTGTAGCTGGCTCGCTTTACAAAGTCTGGAGTAGTTTACAAAAATAGGAAAAGCTTTGTAGTTATCCTATTTTGCAACGTCGTGGAGAGTTTCCCCCTCGAAGATCTAGGTAGAAACTCCCCACATTTCCTCACCAAAGCAAGAGGCGGCGGTGCCACACATCCAAGGGTCTAAACCTTAGGTCTCCCATGTGAGGTCGTTAGCATGAGCTTGGTTTGCTACCTGCATGTTGGTTTGTTGCATACTGCATTTTTTCTTACGCATGTTGCATTTCACATTGCTTAGACCGGCCGCCCCGGCTTGGTGAGCATTTCAATTAGCTCCGACAGGCCACCCCGGCCCAAGGAGCATTTCACTTCACTCCGATAGGCTGCCTCGGCTAGGTGAGTGTCTCACTTTGGTTCGCCCCGACCACCACGACTCGGTCGACCGATCACTTGCATGTTTGTTTGTTTTTTCATTATATCGTATGCATGTCTGTTTTCATGTTGCACCATATGTGTTTGCATTTGCATATGTATTTGCACTTGGGTGATGCTCCCAAGTGAGAATCACTAGAATCTCCGGGTCACTGCCGCCTCGGTACACCTTTCTTCAGGTCACTGCCTCTACGGAACACCCATCTCTTTTGGTCACTGCCTCCACGACACACCTTCGGGCCACTGCCTCCACGACACGCCCATCCTTTTTTGTCAATGCCGCCTTGGCACAGCTTAAGGCTGCTGCCTCTACGACACGCTTACTCTTCAGGTCACTGCCGCTACTACACACTCGTTTGTTCGAGCCCCTGCTTCCACAGAATTTCCACCTTTTCCTGAGTCACTGCCTCATGGTACACTCATCATTTCTGTCACATGACTGTTTGCATTTGAATTTGCATGTTTGCATAGGTAGCGAGCTAGGCTCGTTAGGAGAGTGACGCTGTGTCGGTCATGATGTCTTAATGAGCATTGCTTGCCGGGTTGATCCCGGTCAGCAATGCGAGTTAAGTCATTGGGATTGACACAAGTATGACTGTGCTAAAGATTTAATAGATCTAACTCATGTCACCCTTTTTCATGACACCCTTTAGATCCTTTGGATCTTTAGGATGAGACCGGTATGACGACCCTGTCAAAGTCATACTATACTCAAATCTACTCCGCACTTAGATACTAGGTTGACGCACTTTTCATTAGATGATGTGCTAGGCTAGGATTTAGGGTATTAGATAGTTTTTTTTATGCCTGACTATTGTTCTCTGTTGGATTGGTTGCCCTAGTCAGGTATCTTTCTTCTGCATTGTGCTTGTGATGTGACTGCATGCTGCATATGTGTGGTAGTATGTTAGGGCGTTCTTCTGTAGGGAGCCATGCCTATTTATTTACACACACACAGATGCCCCTATAGGGGGAGTAAATAATGATTTCTGACTCTTTTGTTAGCAGGTGCTATTAGCTCCCTCACTTTCAAGGCATGACTCATGATACTTTATTTGCATGTGAGCTTTCCGGCTGACACTTATTTTCATGCAGGATTGAGTCTTTTATTTTCTTATGTACTTTTTAGAGACTAGGAGAGTCATGTAGCAGAAATAAGATACGGGCACGGGTTCCGAGACGTTTAGCGCGGGAACCACGTGGAGGTGATCAAGAGCAGATGCCCGTGACCCGTATCTTGATTATGTATTTTATATTGATGTATAGAATTAGCATCAAGCATGTATATGCGGAGTCCGACCACCTTTTTTCCTTCTTGGATATGTTGCCGACCCAGCGGCACCGGTCTTTTATTATTTTGATTTGACTTGTCTTGCTTTTTGCATCATATTGCATGTCTGCACTTGCATGTGTTTTTGTTGTTTCTTTCTGTGGTTTATTTGGGATTTCACGATATAATCTAGGCTCATTAAGGATCCTAAAATTGTAATTTTCTACAAAAACCTGAATAAAATATTCAAGATAATTAAAAATTAGGATAAAAATATTCAGGATTTAAAAATTGCAATATTTACTTTCCTGCATATATTAATAGGGCCTCCACATTACTTAAGGACTGCTCTAGATTACTGCATTCATATTTGTATGTCTTGAGCAGGAGCCTCCGTGCTTCTGTAACCCGACTGGCCCAGCATACCTTTTTATAGGTGGTTGTCTAGTGCGCCTAGGGTGTTAGAAGGCCCCCTGACCCAGATAGGGTGTAAGTCCTTTTGTTTCGAGTGTTTCCAACTTTGTAGCTGAACCTCCATTTACTTTTCTTTCCTGAGGCATCTTTGCCACTTTGGCAGGTATAAGTCCCACCTCTTGGAGCTCCAGTTTTTATTCATAGGATATTGTTTTGTTCCTTTGACCTTAGGGCTACCGAGGTTCCCGTGGACAACGCAATTCACGGATTGCTGACCGGGGATCTCAGGATGTGTTGGGTCGACTACCTTCACAACCAGGTAGGCTTAGGTTTCTATTAGCTGTGGATGATGGGTCTGTGGTACCCCGACCCAGTTACCTCTACGTTTTAGGATCACTCTACCTTCCTTTTGTTGAGCCCCTTTGATCCATGTCGCTCCTTGACTTCGTTGATAACATTTTGACGGCTCGATGCCGATGAGCTGCCACCCATTTGGGATACGACAATTTGTCCTCTGCCCTTATGGCCCGGACGTGCATTGATGTGTTGAGATATCCCTGCCAAGATGATTTAGGTTATTTTGTGGGTCCCGTGTGCAGATGAGCCACTACCCATTCGGGATGTGAGAGACTCACTCTCTACCTGATGGCTTAGCACGAGCTTTGAAGCATCGGGACTGTTCCCACACGGAATAACCTTCATTTGAGTACCTATTGCCCCAGGTTCACGATAATCCAAGCGAAACTCCTTTTATTGAGAGTATTCTTGGGTACTCCCAAGATGTAATTAACCAAGTGGGATACGTCCCCTTGGCAGTGCTCTTGACCCCAGAACAGACACCTACACCTGAATCTCTAGTTAAGGGTAGTCTACATAGGTATTCTTTCGCGGATATCAGTTTAAGGTGCTTTCGCCCGATTATATTTAGACGGACACTCTTAACCTATCCTTGCGTGGTTTACCGCATGTGGGCTCTCCACATTTTGTGTTTTCTCTTGTTTGTCATTTTGTCGTATGTTCATTCTTATTCGATTCCTCTCCTCTTCCAATCACATATATGATTTGGGAGGGAGATTTATTCGAGTGGGGGAAATATACGACGATCGACAAGCTGGGGACTCCTTTTAAAATAAAAGAGAGAAAAATGAACTAAAACAAGGTGTTAATGCGGGCGGCAGTAAATTCAATAGGAATTCCCTGCACTTGACCAATTCCGTCTTCAGAATAGAATACATTGGCGTAGAATTCCTTCACAATATTTGCAATGGCTTTATTGGTGATGTAACAGAAGTTTTCCCACCTCCGCTCGACAATAACTCGTTCAATTTCTCCTCCCAGACTTTCAGAAACTCGATCTTGTATACACATCTTTCCTTCAAATACTGAAGTAAATCTTGATTGAGCCTTCACATTAACGAAGCGAGACTCATCAAATTCAATTCGTCTTTTTTGACATGGAGCCATTTCAATCAAATCACAATTATAGAAAAAATTCCAAAATATACTTCAAACATTCAAATAATGGCTTCTAAAAGTAATTTTAAGAGTTCAACACTAAGATCCATGAATTTCTTCCCAATATTTTCTTCGCATTCTAAAATATTTTGGATCTCCTCAATGTGGAAGAAATTCATGGTGAAAATCAAATATTTTTATTTTGGAGTGAAGCTCTTACCTAGAGATGATCAAATTCGGTGTAAAAAAGCCTTGAAATCTCCCTAAATCCAAGATCTCTTAAGCCCTAGGTCAAAAATTGCATTTTTAGGAGGAAGGGGATAATGAATAGTGGCAGTTGACTGGTCAAAATCGTGGTTAAAGGTGTTTTTTCGTGAGCTCGTTGTTGACAGGGTGTTCGGCATCGTCAGCTCGCTCTATTGAAAATTAAACATAAGTCTCGGGAAAAATCTGCCGTCGACGGCGTTGAGGGCGACGTTGGTGGGCTCTATTGATTTAGCTCAATTTCTGGATTTTTGCAATTTCGATCAATTTCAAGCCTCAACGACATCTGTTCAAACATTATAAACATAATTTTATATGATTAAATGATGTACTTATCAAAAATAAACTTTCACAACACAAAACATCACATTTATATATAAATTTGAAGGGGTACAATATACGTTACATAACACACCTAAGTTTGGTATTTTCTTGACCTCAATACATTAATTCAACATCTCAATCCGAGCCACAACACTCAAAACGCTGAAAACAAAACATCCTATGCTTAGTCTCAACTATACATATATCTAAAAGCATAATTCTAAAGCAAAGTAAATGCAAAATTCAAACTAAATTACACACATAGACAGACATGCATTAATATAGATCTACTATTCATCAGATTCAGTTCTGGATTCTCCTCTGAGATCACCCATTGATTACACATGAACGAAGAGGTTTTATAAGGGTCGGAATGCAAATTCTTCAGTAGATTCCTCTTCTATCAATTTCATCATCCTCAGCAGGCATATCAAACTCTCTTCTAAATGTCCAGAGTGCTCAAAATGTTCTTTCATCCTTCAGTCTAGATGATCAAAGAAATCGGAGATATTATTAATTGCATTCATGACATTTTGTACCTCCTCCAATTTCTTGATTTTGTGCAGGAACACCAGGGTCTTGTTAGTATCTAAAGGTTGAACTGGCAGTGAATTCTGAGATGCTTGATCTACTATAATAGTCATGTCATTTTCATCTTCAAAAGCTGTGAATCTCTCAGTTGGGTCCAAAGGCTTCCAAGGTAGAAGTACCTTTTCCCAATTTTTGTAGGATACTTGGAAGTGACTGCAAAGTGAGAAAATTGTGGAAGGGTGTCCAAGCCCATAAGTTGATCAATGAACGATCATGCCCAAAACAGACTTCATAATTATTGATCCAATATTGATCGGTAGTCCCCTTTAGATACAATAATTTAGAATAGCACTTTCTTTAGAAACTTTACCGATCTTCATTGTTGGTAACAATTTCGCGGAAATGAAGAAGTGCTAGTATTTTGAAATGGGATTTAAGAGTGTCACAGAAAAACTAACATACCCATTTTCTCTCATTTCCCAGTTTTCAGTTTCATCTGTTAAATATTGGTAAATCTCATTCATTTGGTTTCTTGTCGGGACGAAGTTGGAATAGTGGCAGATAGGAATGTTCTTGATCATGTATAAATCATTGATTCATGCAGGAGTGAAAGTGATCCATCTATCTCACACATAAATGACTCCCTGGTTGATTCCATGCAAATTTACATAAAATTCCTTCACCACAGATACAACCATGGCGGCGGTAGTATAACACAACACTTTCCATCTTCACGCACTATCATCTCTTCAATTGTCGTCAATGGATTATTCAATCCTTGATTGACAAATTCTCGTTCCTTAATCAATCTTTTCTTCATCAGTACCTTGTTGAAGATTTGCTATGCTTCTGCACTAATAAACTTTCACCGATTAAACACTCGCATTCTAGAATTATCAAGGGAATTGGACGCCATAGGAATGAAATTGGTGGAGTTTCACTTTTTTTGGGGGAAATATGAACTTAGGAATCAATTTTGGGGGTTTAAAAGGGTAACTCCCACCCAAAAACCGCCAAAAATTGCCATTCAAACTCCAGAAACCGCCATCTCACCAGTCTCGCCGTCGGCGGGGTCAAGTGCGTTGTTGGCAAGCCTCTGTGTTTATTTTTTCTGGACTATCAGAAAAAACCTACCATGGGCGACGTCGATGGCATCGTCGGTGCCCAAAGAAAAAATTGCACAGTTTTTCTCTGGTCCGAATGCGTTCCAATTTTTCTTTATGGATCCAATTCTTATGATGATTCAAGGGTAAATAAGAGTAGTAGAGCTTAATACTACCACAAATTAACGATAATTTCAAATAAAAAACTTCTATAATTACAATAAAAGTAAGGATAACTATGGGTTGCCTCCCATAAATAGTTTGGTTTAACATCGTCAGCCCGACCTATTCAGGTGTTATTCAAGTTGACTGATCATTAAAACCTCTTTAAAATTTGGTCTTTTACCCTCAAAATATGATTTTAATCTATGTTCATTTACTTTAAATCTATTTTCAGTCTTCTAATCTTCAATTTCAATAGCTCCGTAAGTATAAACTTGAGTCACAGTAAAGGATCATAACCAACGAGACTTGAATTTCTCAGGAAATAACTTCAGTCTAGTATTGTAAAGAAAAACTTCCTATCCTAGTTGAAAGTTCTTCTGGTTAATCTTTTAATCATGCCATAACTTTAGTTTCTCCTTAAAAATTCTGTCGTTATCATAAGATTCATTTCTTAATTCTTCTAATTCGTTTTATTGTAACAAGCTCTTCTTACCAACATCTTTTAAATTATAATTGAATTCTTTAAAGGCCCAATATGCTTTATGCTCCAATTCTACTGTTAAGTGACAAGTCTTTCAAAAAATCAGTCTGTAATGAGTCATTCCAATAGGAGTTTTATAAGCAGTCCTGTAAGCCCATAATGTCGTATCCAGTATAGTGGACCAATCTACTTTACTAGGGTTTATAGTTTTTTCAAGTATTTGTTTAATCTCTCTGTTAGAAACTTCAGCTAACCCACTGGTTTGAGGGTGATAGGTAATAGAGATTCTATGAATAATATTAAATTTCTCTGCCAATCTCTGAATGTATTTATTCCTAAAATGGGATCCTACATCGGTGATAATCATTATAAGCATTTCACATCTAATGAAAATATTTTTCATTAAAAACCTTGAAACACTTTTAGCATCACAACGAGGTAAAACTTGTGCTTCAATCCACATAAAACGTAGTCTACTACAATTAATATATATAAGTTCCTAAATGAATGAATAAATGGCCCCATGAAATCTAATCCCCAAACATCAAAGATTTCAACTTCTAATATGAATATCAGAGGTGTTTCATTTTTTCTAGATATATTGCCTACTTGTTGACATTGATCACAAGTTTTTATGTATCTATAAACATTTCTAAAGATAGTAGGCCAATCAAATCTAGCTTGTAAAATTTTATAAGCAGTTTTGTCAATCCTAAAATGTCCTCCAAATTCAGAATCATGACATTTCTGAATGATTAGCTCAATTTCATCATAAGGTACACATCTTCTCATAATCAGATCCTTACATTGTTTATATAAGTAAGGCTCATCCCAAAAATATACTTTCGCTTCATGAATGAATTTCCTTTATTGTTGCAATGTCATCATAGGTGGCAAAATATCACTTACAATATAATTAACAATATAAGTATACTATGGTATTTTCTACTCATTAATATTATAAAGTTGTTCATCACATAGATTGTCTGTAATTTCAATATCGATGTCAAATAATTCATGATTTTCTAATCTTGACAAATGATCAGTAATTTGATTATCAGTTCCCTTTCTATCAATAACCACAAGATCAAATTCTTGCATCAAAGTATCCATCTGATTAACCTTAGTTTGGCATCCTTCTTTTGCATTAGATATTTAGTAGTAGAGTGATCAGTGTGCACAACACATTTAGTTCCAATTAAATAAGATCTAAATTTTTCCAAAGCATACACAATGGCCAATAACTCTTCTTTAGTAACAATATAGTTAATTTGAGCATCATTAAGAGTTTTACTAGCGTAGTATATAACAATAAAAATCTTTTCATACCTTTGTCCAAGGACAACTCTAATAGCATAATCACTAGCATCACACATCAGTTCAAATGATTTCTCCAAGTTAGGTGAAACTATAATAGGGGATGTGATTATTTTTTTCCTTAATAACTCAAAGGCTTTTAAACAGTTTTCAGTAAATTCAAATTTCTTGTCCTTTCCTAAAAGTTGGCATAGATATTTGGTAATTTTTTAAAAATCTTTAATAAAACGCCTGTAAAAACCAACATGTCCAAGAAAAATTCTAACCTCTCTTACACTAGTAGGAGGTGTTAGTTTAGATATAACTTGAATTTTTGCAGAGTCTGCTTCCATACCATCTTCCGAAATTTTATGGCCTAACACAATTCCTCCTGCAACCATAAATTGACATTTCTCCCAATTCAGAACGAAATTAGTTCTTTCACATAACTCTATAACTTTTTTAAGATAATTTAAGCATGCATCAAATGATATTCCAAATGCAAAGAAATCATCCATAAATACTTCTAATCCATCATCAATTAATTTACTAAATATGGACATCATACATCTATGAAATGTTGCAGGTGCATTACATAATCCAAAAGATATTCTTTGAAAAGCAAAAGTTCCAAAAGGACTAGTAAATGTTATTTTTTTCTTGATCCTCAGGAGCAATAGGAATTTGATGGTAACCAATATATCTATCTAAGAAACAAAAATATTTGTGCCTAGTAAGTTTATCTACTATTTGATCTAAAAAAGGGTAAAGAGAAGTGATTTTTCCTGGTGACAATGTTTAATTTTCTATAATCAATGCAAATACACCACCCAGTAACTTGTCTGATATGTATTAATTCATTATTTTCTTTTATCTCAACGGTCACTCCTCCCTTCTTAGGAACACAATGAATTGGACTTACCAACGCACTATCTGAAATATGATATATAATTCTAGTATCTAACCATTTCAAAATTTCCTTCTTAACTACTGCTTTCATCATTGGATTTAATCTCCTTTATAGATCAACACTTGGTTTATATTATTCATCTAATATAATTATGTGCATACAGATCAAAGGACTGATTCCCTTAATATCAGCTAAGGTCCAACCAAAAGCTTTCTTATTTCTTTTCAATGTATCTAACAGTATTTGCTCTTGAAAATCATTTAATTCTGAAGATATACTTACTGGTAATGTAGATGAGTCTCCCCAAAACACATACTTCAAGTGGCTAGGCAATATTTTCAGCTCAAGTTCAGGTGATTTTATAATTGACGGAACTAGATTCTTATCAGCATTTTCTGTAATATCTAGCATCTCAAATCTTTCCTGAACATAATCTAATTCTTCATTTTCTAATTTGTCCAAAATAACTTCACTCTCTTCAAATTTTTCTTTCTCTTCAAAATGCTCTTTAAAATGTTCATTCAATAGATATTCACTAATTTCCATGCGAAAACATTCATTATCTTTTTCAACAGCAGGGTAATTCATAGATTTTGCAATGTTAAAGGTCACTTCTTGATCGTTAAAATTCATAGTTAATTCTCCTTTTTGAACATTTATCATAGCTTTTCTAGTAGCTAAAAATGGTCTTCCTAAAATGATAGGTATTTCTTTATCTTCTTTATCTACCTCCATATCTAAAACAATGAAATCCATAAGAAAGATAAATTTATCAACTTTTACTAACACATCTTTTATAACTCCTTTAGGATATGTAACTGAGTAATCTGCTAACTGAAGAGTTGCAGAAGCAGGTGAGACTTCTCCTAATCCTAATCTTTTGAAAATTGACAGAGACATAAGATTAATGCTGGCTTCCAAATCACATAAAGCTCTTCCATAAAATTTTTCACCGATAACACATGGTATAGTGAAACTGCCAGGATCTTTTAATTTTTCAGGAAGCTTTTTTTAAATAATTGTACTACACTCTTCGCTAAGTGCAACAGTTTTGTTATCAGTGAACTTCCTTTTCTTGTTCATAATATCTTTCATAAATTTCACATAATTGGGCATTTGCTCTAAAGCTTCTACGAAGGGAATATTTACCATTAATTTCTTAAGAATCTATAAAAATTTGGAAAATTGTTTATTCTGTTTATGTTTCTTCAATCTTTGAGGAAACAGTGGTGGAGGTTTCTCCACAGTAATTTTCATTAGTGTAAATGGATATTCTAAATCTCGGTATTCATGATCCTTTTTTGTTTCGGTATCCAATTTCTCTTTTTTAGTTTTAGTTTCTTTTTGTACTCTTGTCTCCAATTCATTTCCACTTCTTAATTATATCACATTTATCTGTTATTTTCCTTGATCTTTAGGATTTGAATCCATAGTACTAGGAAAATTTATCACTGTTTGATTACTAAGCGCAGTAGCGATAAGCCCTAATTGATATTCAATATTCTTAATAAGTGTTCCTTGATTTTGTAATTGATTTCCTTGAATTTGTAATTGATTTCCTTGATTCTGCAACTGTTGACCCATGTTTAATATCATCTCTTCCATAGACAACTTCTTTTCCTTAATTTAAGTGTTGTTCTTAATCCAAGAGAATAAGAATGTCTATAGTTAACAATTCCTTGGTTGGAACAATTTCCTAATGGGTTCACCGGGTTGTTCGCTCGTTGTTGATTTGTAGAAGAATTGTTATTCCAATTAAAATTTTTATGATTCTTCCAACTTGGGTTATAATAGTTTGAATAAGGTTTGTTAAGTCTATTAATAGCATTTAAAGTCTCACATGAAGGTTGAACATCCACAAATTGCCCAGATGAATTCTCTTTTATCATAGGAGGTGTTGGAGAATAATTCATCCCATAATGATCTAAGTTCCTTGATATTGCAGCAATCTATGAAGCTAACATAGATATTGCATCAGAATCATGGATACTAGCTACTCTTATAGGATTTAACCTTTCAGAGGGCCATGGAAAATTATTGGTAGCCATCTCTTCTATTAACGAATAAGCCTCATCAAAAGGTTTTGACATTAAAGAACCACCAGCCGCATCATCTATAATCGATCTAAGTGATCCAACTAATCCATTATAAAAAGTTTGAATTTTCAACCAATCTGGAAATGAATGATGAGGGCATTTCCTAAGAAGATCTTTAAATCTCTCCCAAGCTTCGTGTATTGACTCTCCATCAACTTGACAGAACGATGTTATGTCATTTCTAAGTTTAGCAGTTTTGGATGGAGGGAAATATTTGGATAGAAATTTCTGTGAAAGTTCTCCCCAAGTTCTAATATATCCTGGTGCTAATGAATTTAACCACATCTTAGCCTTATCCCTCAGTGAATAAGGAAAAAGTCTAAGTATAACAACATTATTTGAAACTCTATCATATTTAAAAGTAGCACACAGTTCTAAAAAACTAGTGAGGTGTAAGTTAGGATCTTCATTTGGTGTACCTCCGAATTGATTGTTTTGTACGATTTGGATAATAACATGTTTTAGCTCAAATGAATTATTAGCTACATCAGGATTTTGGATAGATAAATGAATTTCATATGCTGTAGGATTTGTATAATCTCGTAGGGGTCTAGGTTGGTGTTCATTTTCAATTCCTTGATTGTTCATGTTGTTTTCCACTGTATCAATCAAGGAATCAGCACCTACGAGATTATACAAATTTTTAGAATTTCTAGGTTGTCTTCTCAATCTTCTAATTTTTCTAACAGTGCATTCTAATTCCGAATCGTAGGATATAAGATTTTCAAGTCCAAATTTACACATACAATTTGAAATTTGTTCACAGTAAAACAGTTAACTAAATATGAAAATCAGTTACAATTCAAGTAAAAATTTTCTAATAATTTTAATTTGTCCGTTACCCTAATTATGATTTTTGTTTACTCCCCAGCAATGGTGCCAAAAACTTGACTGCGACTTTATATATGCTTAAAAATATAAGTATTTAATACTGCTGCAAAAAGATTTAATTCCTCAGCAACTGCACCAAAACTTAATAACAGTTATAGATTTGATAAAGATGGATGTATATAATATTCAATAATTATAAAGTCACACTTATCAACACAAGTATACGTATCGCTCAAGTAATATAGGGCTCTAATGGAGCCCTAAATATCGATCCCACAAGGAGTAATATTAGAACTACAAACTAAGATTTTAGTAAAAGCAATGCTTTAATCGCAACAATAGAATTCAATTTGCTTATCTGTCACTAATAGGCAATTGAAATAAATATGTAATTTTTAATAACTCTTAAATAACTAATTATATTAATGAGGTTTTTAATGTGATATTCAATATATAAGAAATCATCATTCTCCTTGTCAAGAAATTAAGTGAATGGATAAAGTGAACCAGTTGAATTTGTATTGTGCCAAATTGGAGCATACCTATTCTTTATCCTTTGGTCCAGACATAAAGAACATTGACTAATCCTATGCTTGTTTACTGAGTCTGCGGCTAGGCTAGGAGGATATCAGCTCTCACTTCGGAGCTCCCACGTTCTCCTCGCCTGAGGGCTAACATCTACACTTCAGCACCCAAACGATAGGACCAAATTGGGGAATTTAGTCTTTCACTCTAAAATCTCCAATTCTACGCCTGATAATTTTATTTCCCTATTTATTTGCACCCAACATCCAAGGGCTTTGACCTTCCTGAATCTTGGATGTAATATTCACTTTAGTTGTAAAACTCAACATATTTTAACAAATCAATTGACATGATTGAAAGTAAATGAAGATTGAAGTGAAAAGATCATCATAATTTCTTAAACATTTCCATAGCTTCACCATATTAAATCACGATTTCACAAATCTTAAGAGAAGGAGAAAGATAGAGAAAACTACTCAGATGTCATGGGGAAAACACAACAAAACTCGGAATTCATATATAAAATCAAAGTCATACAAAATACAACAACAAATAGACTTATCTCTAATTTCTCCCCAAGTAAACTCCTCAAAGTTCCTCTGAATCTCTTCTTCTCTTTAAAACACATAGAATTCCTCTTCGAAGCGGCAAGGAGGAAGAAATCCCTCACTTTCCATCCACTCTTACATTCTCTTGAAGAATTCCTCACAATTTTGACTCTCTACCAAACACTAATGGAACCTTTCTAACCTCCAGGACCTCTAGACTCTCTCCAATTTTTCAGCCAAAATCTTCATTTTAAGTTGTGGATGAGCTTTCCCAAGAGTTGCCTAAGCACCGCTCCAAAATTCATCCTCATCCAAAGCCTGGTTGGACATAGCCGCCAATCTCACCGTCGGCGGCCTCGAGGGTGCCATCGACAAACCTTTTAAGTGAATTAATTCTAGAGTCTTGGAAAAATCTCGCCGTCGGCGCCGTTGGGATCGTCGTTGGCACCCTAGTTTAAATCTACACATTTTGGTCTTTTTCGCTCCAAATTCGCTCCTTTTTGCATCTTTTTGCTCCAATGGCCCTAATTCATCAATCCTGTAGCAAAACATCAAAAATACCTTTCTTTAAACTGCAATATAATAAAAAATTGTATAAAATAGGTATGAAAATCTCAACATATTTTCCTTTGGTCAAGAATCAGTTTTTAATTACTGACCCTAAGATCAGAAATAAATTTAAGGTATCAATCTCAGAAAGAGAATCAAAATTTAGATACCGACCTTGAAAGAAGGGTATCATAATTTAGCTACTGACCCCGAGATGAGAATTAAAATTTAGGTATAAATTCCAGAAAGAGAATCATAATTTAGATACTTACCTCAAAAGAAGGAAATTAGAATTTAGGTATTGACCCCGAGATGAGAATTGAAATTTAGGTATCAATTCTTAAAAGAGAATCGAAATTTAGGTATCGACCTCAAAAGAAGGGAATCAACATTTAGGTACTGACTCCGAGATGAGAATTGAAATTAGGTATCAATTCTAGAAAAAGAATCAGAATTTAGTTATCTACCTAGAAATAAGGGAATCAGAATTTAGCTACTGACCTTAAGATAGGAATTGAAATTTAGGTATCAATTCCAGGAAGAGAATCGAATTTTAGGTACTAACCTCGAGAGGAGGGAATCAGAATTTAGGTACTGACCCCAAGGTGTGAATTGAAATTTAGGTATCAATTCCAGAAAGAGAACTAGAATTTAGATACCGACCTCAAATGAAGGGAATCATAATTTAAGTACTGACACCGAGATGGGAACTGAAATTTAGGTATCATTTCCAGAAAGAGAATCAAAATTTTGGTACCGACCTCAAAAGGAGGGAATCAAAATTTAGGTACTGATCCCAAGATGGGAATTGAAACTCAAGTATCAATTCCAGGAAGAGAATCAAGATTTTGATACCAATCTCGAAAGGATGGAATCATAATTTAGGTACTAACCCCGAGATGAGAATTAAAATTTAGGTATCAATTCTATGAAGAGAATCAGAATTTAGGTGTCAGCCACAAAAGGAGGGAATCATAATTTAGGTAGTGACCCCGAGATGAGAATTAAAATTTAGGTATCAATTCCAGGAAGAGAATCAGAATTTATGTACAAACCTCAAAAGATGGGAATCAGAATTTAGGTACTGAACCCGAGATGAGAATCAAAATTTAGATATGAATCCCATAAAGAGAGTCAGAAGTTAGGTATCGACCTCGAAAGGAGGGAATCAGAATTTAGGTATTGACTCCGAGAACAACATGAAAATAGTGTAGAGAGTTTGTGGTGTTAATTTCTTAGATATGTGACATGTGAAGATTGATAATGGTGAGGAAAGTTTGTGAGACTTTGTGCAGAGTATGAAACTTCACAAGGATGTGAAGAAATTGGTGCAGACCATAAAGTCATGTTGCGCAAGCAAAGAGTAAGAAACCTTAAACTTGAGAGAAACAAACTCAGTAAGTTTATCATTTTCTTTTCTTGTTGTTTTTACCAAATTTAACTATCAAAGTATGTTTTCAAAACTTGATTTTTGTGGTTGATTTTTTCAAAAGGATATTTTACTTAAATCATGTTATCATCAATTTTTTTTTATTATATTGTTCTTTGTTCATTATAATTCAGAAGCAATGTATGGTTTTGGGGCTTTTTATCCATCACACAATAGGGCAATTTGACAAATATGTTGAAATCTTAAGGAAATTTCATTAATTTGCTTCAACTTTTTGTTAATAGATTTTTTAAAATTAATAATTATGTTATGAAATTTCTGAAGTGGTCGGTTAATTTTGATCCTAAATCTGAACTGCAGATTATACCTATTTGGATTCAATTTCCTGGCCTCAAATTACATATTTTTAATCATGAGATTCTCTTTTCTTTGGCAATTGCTTATGGTAAACCTTTCAAAATTGATAGTGCCACTTTTACTATTACCATACCTTACAAAGCTCGTGTCCTGGTTAAAATGGATATTACTTAACCCTTTTGTAATGAGATATGGATTGTTTCTCAGCATAAAAGCTATTCACAACAGGTGGAAATTGAATGGCATTCCCCATATTGCACTCATTGCTCTATGTTTGGACATCCTACCACCCTATGTTATCGATTGAATCGCCATCTTAAAACATATAATGTCATTCAACCTCCTACTCACCTTGAAAATCATAATCTAGCTATTCATTAAGCTTGATAAAGAGGAGAGCCCTCCCAAGAAAAATATTGATTTATTTAAAGAAATTTCATTTCCTAATACTTCTATTTATGTGCATGCTTGACAAACAATGACTGAATTGAATAGAGATGTTACTGAACCTATTTTACCTACTATGTCTGTTGACATTTACATACTTATGGTAATGCCACTCCTGTAATCAAGGACAACCCGATGAAAGATTTTTTCATCTATCCACCTCCAAGGAAGTCATAAATACCCCTTGACAACTTTCAAATGTCAAGGGGTATTTATGACTTCCTTGGAAGTGGTATTTATGACTTCCTTAGAGAAAGAAAGACAAGTTCAAAAATATTCTAAAAAGAAGGCTAAAAGAAACAGTGAACTTTCAAACCTTAACACAAGTAGCACTATACAAGAAGGTATCTACTAATATGATGGAGAGCAATTAATCAACCCTTCTAGATCTTCTAGGAGGGTTGGCTTAAGACATCATTTTTAATATCATGATTTAGAATATTAGGGGAGTGGCAGAAACTTTCTCCCTGATAGACTCAAATGTCTCTGTAGGGTTCATAAAATCTACAATTTTGATATTTTAGAGCCTCTTGTGCATGCTAACAGAAACATAATTTTAATAAATTTAAAGGCTATCAGTTATTCTACAATGAGAATAATAAAATTTGGGTTTTTTGGAAGCACTCTATTACACTATCCATTACTAAAGATGAGGAGCAATTTGTCTTAACATATTTCAAGATGGAAGATTCTCATGGGTTGAGCACTTTTGTTTATTCCGATTCTATTTTGCAAGATAAATTTTTGCTTTGGCAGAAATTAGAACTTTTGGGTGATTCTATTGCTAAAAATTGGTTTATCAGAGGGGATTTTAACATGTTCATGAAACCATCTGAGAAGAAAGGGGGTAGTAGATGTGATACTACCCTTATAAATCATTTTTGTAACTCAATTGTAGGAGCTAACCTTTTTTATCCAGGCTATTTTAAATCACCCTATACTTGGAGGAGAGGTTTTATTTTTCAAAAGTTTGATTCTTACTTGGTAAACTCTACTTTTAAAAATCATTTTCCAATCATTCAAATTCAACATCTATGTTATGCATCTTCTGATCATAATCCTATTCTTCTTACTTTAGCTTTTAATGTCAAGCCTTCTATTTCCAGATTTAAATTTCTTAATATATGAACATCTTATGATACTTTTCGGAGTATTTTGTAACAGGCATGGAAGTTTGATGGTGTTGGGAAACCCTGGTTTGTTCTATGGCAATAACATAAAAAACTAGCAGCTCATCTCAAAAAATGGAACCACCAAGGTTTTGGTAATGAGGATAATAAAGTGTTGATGGCTCAACATTTGGTTGATCAGTTAGAGGCTCAAGATATTTGCTCACCTAAATTGGTGGAAATGATAGTACATGCTCATTTATCTTTACTAGATGTAATCACTTTGTAAGAAAACTTTCTTCAACATAAAACTAATAATATTTCTTTTATTGTTGGTGATAAAAACACAAATTATTTTCATGCCACTTTAAAGCATAGAAGAAACGTTAATAGTATTATGAAGATCAAAAATGCCAATGGTCATATTTTAACCAATATGGAGGATATTGGTGAAAGTGCAATGTTTTATTATACTAAGCTTTATGAGTCTAGTTTACATGTTACCCCTGTTGATTTTAGTGTTTTTTGCTGATGAAATTAGTTACACTAACAAACTATCCTTAACTCAAGCTCCTGATGAAAATGAAATTCTTTCTGCTTTTAAATCTATATGTTCTACCAAAGCTCCAGGTCCAGATGGTTTCTCCTCTTCATTTTATGTTCACTGTTGTAAAATCATTAAGAAGGAGGTCATACTAGATATTCAAAGTTTCTTTCTTGGGGAAAATTTATCTAAGTATTTCAGCTCTGCCTTAATTGTGCTCATCAACAAAGGTAATGGTAAGATTTATTGGTAGAATTTTTAGCCCATTTCCCTTACCACTGTAATCTCTAAGGTTTTGAGTAAGCTTATTGTGAATAGGCTTAAGCCACACTTCTAAAATTATCTCTCCATAGCAATCTGCTTTTATCAAAGGCAGAGTCATTATGGATAATATCCTTTTAGCTCAGGAAATGGTTGGTGATCTGGATAAAAAATACAAAAGGGGTAACATGGTTTTTATACTTGATATCAAAAAAGGCTTTTGGTACAATTAGTTGGGACTTCATTCTTAATATTTTGTAGGCTAAGGGATTCCATCAGGACATTTGCTTACTCATTAAAAGATGGTTGAATATTAACCATTATAATGTTCTTGTTAATGGTAAAGCCCATGGTTGCTTTTTTGCTTACAGAGGCAAGAAGATCCACTCTCTCCTACCATCTTCATAATTGTTTTTTATCATCTTTCCAGGCTAGTTAAAAATTTGCACCTACAACATCCTCACATCAAATACTCTCATAAATCTAAAATTATGGTTACTCACCTTGCTTATGTTGATGATGCTATCTTGTTCTCTGATGCTAGTAAGTCTGCCATTGAAGCTATTATGTCTCTTTTGATGGAGTTTTAAAAAACCTCTGGCTTAATCTTTAATTTGGCTAAATGCTCTATATATTTTGGGAACAATGTACATCAAAATGTTGAAAGTTGGGCTTCCACCTTCACTTGTTTTAAAACTGCTAAACTTCCCCTTAAGTATCTTGGGGTGAACATCCTAAGAGAGAGAAAGAAGCAAATACAAATAGAGGATGTTGTTGACAAGATTAAATACATGATCAATGATTGGAGAAATACCTTCTTATCGAATGGTGGTAGGCTTACTTTGTTGAAAAATGTGCTATGTAGTCTACCTTTATATGCTATGCATGTTCTTAAGACTAAGAAGAGCACCCTAAAAACTCTTGAAGTGCTCTTCAACAAATTTCTTCGGAGTGGTACTCAATCTTCTAAAATTTGGACAAACTGGAAGAAGAGTAGTAGACCTGTTTCCTTTAGAGGACTTGGCTTTAAATTTCTGCAACATATTATTGAAATCAATATGTGTAAGCTATGGTTCAAATTTAGACTCAGTTTGTGCATCACAAATATTTCACCTTTAGTCACCCCTCCATTGTCACATGGAAGGTTTGGGATTCTAAAATTTGGAAGGCTATTACACTTGCTAGAAATGTGGCTTCTCATTTCATTTTCTGGGATGTGAGGGATGGAAACATTTCTTTTTGGTACGATCATTGGAAAATATCAAATTTCACGAACTTGCCTCACTCTTTAACTGATACAAATTTACTTGTTTCTGATTGCTGAATCAACGGTAGCTGGAATTTACTTAAACTGAATTCTTCAGTTGGGAAGGTGGCCCCCTCTATTGCTAATATTTCAACTAAGGTGAATGCAAGGGGTGTTCCTATGTAGAAGTTTCAATCTATAACGTAAATTTCTAAAATGCTATATTCTCATGTACATAGATTTCCATAATGGAAATGGAGTTCTTATATTTGGCATCAATACATTTCTCCATCCATCTCTTTCTTCCTTTGTAGATTTTTTCAAAATATTTTACCTCTAGATGATATTCCTAAAATGAAAGGTTTGAGGCTTGCCTCCTATTGTTATATTTGTAGGAAGGAGGCTAAATTTTCTTCTCATCTTTTTTATGCTTGCCCCTTTGCTAGAGAGGTGTGAGAAATGTTGGGGTGCTATTTTAGCATTATTTGGCCCCCAATTTTGTGCTTGAAAAGTTTTCTTGCTATTTGGAGGGAAATAGAGCATTCTCAAAACAAAATATTTTATTTCCCTTTAATTATGTTGTGGTTTATTTGGGTGGCTAGAAATAGCCACAAATAAGAAGCTTTTCAGCACACTCCAACTACTATTGTCTCACATATTGTGGCCAATTTTCATAAAGCAATGAGAGCTGCCAATGCATCTTCTACTTCTCATTTACTGGGGGTGGTAGGAGACCGACTTTACTTAGCTAAAAATCACCCTCTTAAGGTTGGATCAAAGTTAATATTGATGGTAGTATAATGACCGTGACTTTATATATGCTTAAAAATATAAGTATTTAATACTGCTGCTAAAAGATTTAATTCCTCAGTAACTGTACCAAAACTTAATAACAATTATAGATTTAATAAAGATGGATGTATAAATATTCAATAATTGTAAAGTCACATTTATCAATGCAAGTATACATATCACTCAAGTAATATAAGACACTAATGGAGTCCTAGATATCGATCTCACAGGGAGTAATATTAGAACTACAAACTAAGATTTTAGAAAAAGTAATACTTTAATCGCAATAATGGAATTCAATTCGCTTATCTGTTACTAATAGGAAATTGAAATAAATATGTAATTTTTAATAACTCTTAAATAAATAATTATACTAAAGAGGTTTTTGATGTGATATTCAATATATAAGAAAACATCCTTCTCCTTGTCAAGAAATTATAGTGAATGGATAAAGTGAATCAGTTCAATTTGTATTGTGCCAAATAGAAGCATACATATTCCTTACCCTTTGGTCCAGGCATAAAGAACATTGACTAATCCTACGCTTGTTTACTGAATCTGCAACTAGGCTGGGAGGATATCGGCTCTCACTTTGGAGCTCCCACGTTCCCCTTGACTGAGGGCTAACATCTACAATTCAACACCCAAACGATAGGGCCTAATTGGGGATTTTAGTCTGTCACTCTAAAATCTCCAATTCTATGCCCGATAATTTTATTTCGCTATTTATTTGCACCCAACTTCCAAGGGCTTTAACCTCCCTGAATCTTAGATGTAATCTTCACTTTAGTTGTAAAACTCAACATATTTTAACAAATAATTGGCCAGATTGAAAGAAAATTAAGATTGAAGTGAAACGATCATCACAATTTCTTAAACATTTTCATGGCTTCACTAATTCAAATCACCATTTCACAAATCTCAAGACAAGGAGAAAGATAGAGAAAACTACTCATATCTCATGGGTAAAACAAAACAAAACTCGGAATTCATATATAAAATCAAAGTCATACAAATTACAATAATAAATAAACTTATCTCTAATTTATTTGCAAGTAATCTCCTTGAAGTTCCTCTGAATCTCTTCCTTTCTTTGTAGACACAGAATTCCTCTTCGAAGCGGCAAGGAGGAAAAAATCTCTCACTTTCCCTCCACTCTTACAATCTCTCGAAGAATTCCTCACAATTTATACTCTCTACCAAACACTAATGGAACCTTTCTAACCTCTAGGAACTCTAGACTCTCTCCAATATTTGGCCAAAATATTCTTTTAAAGTTGTGGATGAGCTTTCCCAAGAGTTGCCTAAGAACCCCTCTAAAATTCGTCCTCATCCAAAGCCTAGTTGGACATAACCGTCGATCTCGCCATTGGCGGCCTCGAGTGTGTCATCGGTGGCCTCGAGGGCACCGTCGGTGGCCTCGAGGGCTTCATCGACGGACCTTTTAATTGAATTAATTTTGGAGTCTCGGGAAGATTTCGCTGTTGAAGCCCTAGTTCAAATCTTCACATTTTGTTCCTTTCGCTCCAAATTCGCTCCTTTTTGCATTTTTTTGCTCCAATGACCCTAATTCATGATTCCTGCAACAAAACATCAAAAACACATTTCTTTAAAGTGCAATATCATTAAAAACAGTATGAAATAGGTTTGAAAATCTCAACATATTTTCCTTTGGTCATTTAACATCTAATGTTGTTGGGATGGGAGGCTTGTTTCAGGATACAATTGGGAAATTTCTTGCTTTCTTTGCTTCCCCCTATAATGCTTCATCCCCCCTTGAAACTTAGACTAGTAGTGTGCTAGACTAGTGATGTGCTGACAGCTATGCAAGTTATCATTTCTCTTCTTTTCCTTAATATGGTGGTGGAAACAGATTCACAAGGATTTTTTAACATATTAATAGGAAGGTTGAAACATGTTTTGTCCTTCATTACTTTGCTGAAACGTATTAAGACTATAGTAGACCTTAATAATCTCAATATTCAATACACTTTTATTCATCGAGAGGGCAATGCCCCTACAGATCAGTTATTTAAAAGAGGGGCAACATGACATTTTGATTGGTGATAGACCTCCTTGTTCTCTTTACACTCTCATACAAAGTAATTTACTTGAGGCTCCTTTTATACGAGCATATCTTATCTGCTCTTTTTATTACGATTATTTTTTCTCATGACATAGTGGCTAGTGACCCTAATTTTGGGGTCATGGGTGATTATGAAGTACTAAGTGCTATCTCAGTTTTGGCACCTAATAGATCTTATACTACAGGATTTTTAATATCTATATATTTGTTGGAGTGGTATTCCTTTTGTATTTTCATTGTCCCATGCCTCTACTTTGCAAAAGGGGCTCTATCTTTCTAATGTTGTGTATTCTATTGTGCATGAGAAAATGGGATGGTTTTCCTGCTACCTGCTTTATTTTCTACTACAGGAATGGATTTAAGATTTTTACTTTGGTTTGGATGGTGCATCTTCATGTTCCAGGTCCTTTATGTTGCGTGCTTACATTCACCTATGCTGAGTACTTACTGATACCAGAGATTTGGTGTTTATTTAATCTTTTAATGCACTGTTTGGAAAGCTTATATATTATTTGGAGTGGTTTAACTTTTAAGTTTCACTCAATGCTATTTTCTTTTTTCAATATATGGGGCAGTGTATACTGCCAAAAATTTCCTTCTCTGTTGTCCTACCTCTAGTGCATAAGAAAATGGACTGGCTTTACTCTTCTTTTTGAAGTCATTATAGGGTTTCTGCTTGGATTCTTGATTTAGGAATGATAACAGTTCATTTTCTTCTTGTAAGTTTGTTGCATGTATTATCAATTTAATAAAGTTTCTGATGGTGAATCCTTTCAACATGAAGGCAACTGGTACATGTATATTCTTAATTAGGATTTTTTGGCATGTTGATCCTATAATTAAGGTTCACATTTCATGGTTCGGTTTCTCCATCTTAAGATACAATCAACTAGTATCTTATTAGGCTTTTTCCTCTCAACAACTAAATCCCGAACAGTGATATGGTGTTAAGCTCCAGTAAACCATTTGATGAATAACTCTTCCAGATCATCAAAAGTCTTGACTGAGTCATTGGGAAATTTGTTCTACCAATCAAATTTTGTTTTAAAGAGCCTATTAACAAATTGACAGAATAATAATACATCACTTCCCCTTACATTACAATAACTAGCTCAGAAGTGTGCTAACTAATGTATGGATTTTCAAGTTTTATCAAATACTTTGAATTTAAGCGAATCACAGATTTCTACGTAAGTTTATTCTTTTGGTACTGCCTTACTATCTCTAGCTTGAGCTAAATCATCCTTCATTTGTTGCTAAATCACTGACTTCAAATCTTTTTCAGATGGTAAAAGCATTTTTAGTTGCTTCTAAAGACTTCCGCTTCATATTTTTTTTAACTTTGAACCATTAAGTACATAAAAATCCTCTGGTTTCTCCACTCCTGTATGAACTGACACTGAATTTGCGTGCTTTTTTTTATTGGGGGCATTAAAAATAGTCTTTTATTTTCTTATTTTGTCTCTCCTTTATCTCATATATTAGTCTTCCTATCATTTCATCCCTCTATCTTAGTTGATTTAAGATTTTTTAGGCTATGTCTAGTGTAATAACTCGCTCAACCATAACATTTTGCATATCAACATTTTCTTCCTGTCATCTTCTAACACTTCTTAAATTTCACTTCTCATAAATTTGGCGCTCTCTTTTGAAGCTTCTAAAATTTCTTCTTCTTTTTTGAGATCTTTGATGCTATCTGATAATTAACATAATATCCATCAATCTGTTTACCTTTGCATTCTTTGGATCAACTGAGTGGTACTTAAGGGATAACATCTTTTTTCAATAAGGTACAAGGAAAGATGTTAATAGGAAGTCTACACTTGAATCTCTAAATTTTAATGAATTTAAGATTAAACTTGTTAGAAAGGAAAATGCACTCAAGAATTTTAAAGTTGGAACCAGTTTACAAGGTGAATGGAGAAATATTTTATTTTTAAGGATTATTCCGTTTTAATTTGAAGTTTTGAATTTGATTATAGTTTTGTTTTCATGAAGTTGGGGATTTAAGGGTTCATTTTTAAAAAAAGATTAGTAAGTAATAAAGTTAAACTTGAATAATTATGTTAGAAGACCCTAACCAATACGAAGGTGCAGAACCACCTCCAAGGAGGTTCGATAAAGAAGATCCTAAAACTCACTCTTGAGAGGTTGTAGACCCAAGGTTAAAGGATGTTCGGTGGACCCAATCCATGACTTGGTGGATAGGAGGTCCAACAAGGAAATGATGGTTGTTCTAATTCTGAAAGTTAATATAAACATGTTACTTATGAAAGTAAAGATTAAGGCATAAATAGAGATGGACGAGGAACCATCGAAAAAGGAGTTGCCAGAAGAATTTTAGTAGGGATTTTTCGTTATAGGGGCCACCTTATACCTTAAAAGATTTCTTTATGAGTGATCAGATACAACATTCAAAGAATATTATACTATTTTTAATAATAAAAATATCACCTTAGAATGGATCTAATTACTTGGATAATGAACTCTTTGTGATTTATGGATCGACGGAACCATGATTTTTCCCTTATCTCCTGAGTCTAAGATAAAGTTTAATTTACTTTGGGGTTTAGATTCCATATTAAGAGGCTCCCTCATAGTAAATTACAACTCAAGAATTACTTTTAAGAACACTTTTGATTAAAGTTATGCGTTATATCTCTCATAATTATAAGTAAATGTCTTAAAATAATAGAGTTTGAATATTTATATGAAGGGGTTGATTAGGATATGTTGACTTCACTTGAGCTTTAAAATTTCTTTATCCGTATGTTTTAGCCTAGCTGTTGTAAGTTAAATTTGGTACAAAGCTAAAACTTTAAATTTAGGTTTGAACTATAGGATTTGAGTTGAATTGAGTCTAGAGCAAAATTTGGTTGGTTTGAATGAGTTCAAACTGGACTTAAGTTTCATCAAATTAGATTAGAATTGACTTTGAAATTGATTTGGATTGGATCTACATAGGTTGAGGTTGATTTGATTCAGATAGAACTGAGGATTATTTTTAGAATAAAAGGTAGAAAAGGGAATATGAAATCCAGATAAAGGTGAAACCCTAACCTAAATGACTCTAAATAGGAGACTAAAGATGGATGAACATAAACTTGGGAGTAACATACCTGGTCAAGATGCCCATAGCTTTTTATTATCCCGAGTACATTAATAGCCTTAGACTATGAACTAGCAGAACACTAGGAGGTCTTCCTTATTGTAAGAGCAATGACTTAAGTTAGTTATTACCAAATAAAGTAGTTTTCCATATCTTTGTTGGTTGCATAAGCTACTTATTTTTAGGATACTCTTATTGTCAAAAGGGATGGGTCATTTTGTTTTAGATGTTCTAGTCCCTAATTCTATCGGTTGGGTACTGGTAAACTAATTCAAGATATCTAGAGTAGAATATTCTATGAATTGTGTGGACCATGATTTTCATCTTTGTTCGCTATCTTAGGGATTATAGTTCAGAGTTGTCCTAGTATGTTTTCATAAAAATTTAAAGTTTATTGACTTTAAATGTTTAAGGGGTTCACTTAATTATCCAATGATTGCTTTGAATCTTAAGTTTCTCAGCCACGGTGATAGATCAAATTTCTTTTAAGGTTTTCTAATTTTAGTTGTATTCAAGAGTCAATTGGTGTCAAAAAAATCACAGTTCTTTCCATGGTTTGATTGTCCAAATTTCTTCCTTATGTTTTTTTATTACTCTTTCCTGGTGTTTTGGATTTTTGGTTGAAGACTTCATACTCATAAAGATTAGACTTAAGCCTTTCTAATTCTAGATACTTATATGTTTAAGAGCTACTCATATTCCATTTAAAATTACTTTTTTCTTTCCATGCAAAAAAAAAATTTCTTACAAAATTGAAACTATTTCATGCAAAAATAGTATATGAGTTTGATTTATATAAAACATTTAGACTTATAATGGCCCAGGACTCTTATATTCATAAGCCAAGTTTAAGAATCATGTGTTTCTAAGAAGAAATAAAATTCCATTTTAAAACACATATGCAAAGGAATATATAAGTCTTGCCTAGGCTAAGCATTTGAAAGAGCCTGACAAACTTAAATTTTTTTTGTTATCCAATGTTCAAGTGGAACTTTTTTTTAAAGTACCTTTTGAAAGAATGATTTTTGTAGAGTTAAGTTTAGCTTCTATAAGATTTTGAGTGTTTGAAATATTCCTTTGAAGCTTAGAAAGTTTTGACATTGTCAAATAGTCCATTTAATTTGAAAAGGTTATAGGTTTAAAAAGTTTACACTTTAAACTTAAAAATAAAATAAAAGTTCAATTTTGAGAAATAAATATTTGTAAGACTTTTCTTCCTTTGGAGTTTTGGAAATATGCTTTTGAAAAAGATTTTTAAAAGAAGACTTAAAAAAAAGTTCTTTTAAGCCTTAGAACATTCAAAATGATTGCTTTAAAAGATTCTAATGAGGGACAATAACTCTAATATTAAATTAATTTCATTGAAATTTTTGCTATTTTTTAAAGAGGTTATTTATAGAAGGTTCTCTTCCATTTGAACTTTTCTAAAGCTCAAATGTAAGATTTTTTTTTGCTCTTTTAGTTAGATTCAAAAACTTCGATATGGATTAAATAAATTTTAGAACATTTATAATTTAAAAACCCTTTTAATTATTGTAGAAATAATTTTATTTTGAAGTTGTTTATAATTTGGAAATATTTTCATTTTTTAGCAAGCTTTAGCTTTCTAATAAATAAAAATATTTTTTCTCTTTTAAAAATTTTTTATTTGTCGGGCTCTCTCTTGCTTAGCCCAAGGAATTTCTTCCTCTTATACTCATCTCAACCACATGATATTTTAATTCATCTAAAATTAGCTTGGTCAATCCTCCTAATGCTCAATAAATTTTAGCATCCTTCATAGAAAGGTCAAATATCGTCATGAAATCATTCACACATGCATGTAATACAAGTAAAACCATACATCATACAATTTGTACACATACACATCCACTTATTTTCATTACTCTTTTATTTTATATGTGCAAGCACATAACATTTGACAAGATAAAAAATGAAACGAACAAAAACTAGGCTAATCTAATCAACTAAACATACAACACTAACAGTTAGTTTGTTCTGATGGGATATACATATGACTTCTCATTTTGATAAACATGCGTGTGTGTATGTGCGCGTGTGTTTGTGTGTTTATATATATATATATATATATATATATATATATTGATGCGTGCCAGAAAATTCGCAGTGGTAGAGTAAAGGATTATCGTCCTAGCATTGTACGAGAATTCTGCACTCACTCAGATGAAAATAAAAAAAACTGTGACTACTCCAAAAGTTCATACGTGGAAAGTCTGTAAAGAGAAAAAACACGGGGTATGGCTGAGTTACGAAAATTGACTATTGAATGATGATTACAGAAATTCCTTATCCCACAGATGGGAAAGGGTAACAATATTTTTCAGATTATGCTATTGACTGACAGCGTATGGTTGGTGGTGATTGATGACGTTTGGCCGAGGTCAACGACGATCAGTGATGGTTTTTTACGGTCCGTAATAGTTGACTATGATTAGCAGTGGTCAACGACACAGGTTGGCGGTGGTCGACGACGGAGATCGGCGGTGTTCGACGATAGAGGTCGGTGGGGTTTGACGACGGTGGTGATGCTGAACTATAGCTTCTTCTCAAGGTCTCAGACTCTCTCTCTAGACTTCAACCCTCCCTAATGAGAGGGATGAGACTCTATTTATAGTATTTTGGGTGCAAATAATGCAGAAATATGAATCATTTAGATCAGACGATCTGTAGAGCTTCACTTGATCATACGATGTTTACTAGACATTTGAGTGTCTTAATGATGTCAGAATTGAATGATCTTGTCTTGTTGGATTCGTCTGGTCGAACCGCTTGATTCAAGTATAAATTTGTCATATTCGACAACCCTTTGATCTTTCCATTGTGTTTGGAAATCATTTAAATGTGTGATTCAATGACTTGATCTAGGCTTAATTTGACTCGGATTGAGCTAGTTTCCATATAATTAGGTTTGTCTCATCAAGCTGGTTGGTTTGATTATAAGTTTGCTGAAATCGAAGCTCTAAATATCTTTTTATCAAGATTTGAATGTTTCATGCTTAAAATATCATATCGAGATTTGTGTCGGATGATAAAAATTTGTTGGTAGTGTATCAGTTGCCCCCCTATTTTTGAGCAAAAATATTTTTATCGTATGAAAATATCAATATCGAGAGTATTTATGTATATATATATATATATATATATATATATATATATATATATATATATATATATCTATCTTAGTATAAAAATAATTTTTATCCATTCAAAAATAAAAATTTAAACTCAGCTTGGTTGTTTAACATATTTTGCTTTATGTGAGAGGGGGGTTCGAATCCCATCTAAAATAAAATTAATAATATTTTTATAAAGGAATTTGATGAGATTAAAGAATTTGAAGAGAGCTTCGAATTCCGAAAAGAAGATTGATAGAATGTCCTTTTTTTTGGAATATAAAATTTTTATTTATTATTATTTAGGAGCATTTAATGCTTGCATCTTTTTTTAGATTTTCATATTAATGTGCATTTATTGACCAAGGCACTTTTTGAGCCCATAAATCGGGGTCTAAAGGAGAGGGTAGAGGTGCAACAGTGCGTCAGGGCGACGCGTTGTTGCGGTACGACACGGTGATGCGACACTGCAGAGCGTTGCAGCGGAGCGACGCGTCATGGCTACTGCGGCACGATGCGACAATGCAACACTGCAGGACGTTGCAGCGAAGCTGCACGATGATGCATTACGACGTGAGAACGCATTGCAATGATGCGTCGCAGCGGTGCAGTGACACATTGAAGTAGTGCATTGTGATGTAGTGACGCATTATACGGCGATGCAGTAACACATTGTGATGTTGCGTCGGGGCGTAGCGTTGCAGCGTAGTGTCGTGTTGTGGCAGTGTGTCACGGCAATGCGTTACAACATGTAAAAGTTTTACAATGGTGCGTCACGGCGGCGCAAAGATGCATTGCAATAGTGCATTGTGATGTTTTTATGCATTGCGGTGGTGCGACGTGGCTACGTGTTGCGGCGGGGCGATGCTTTGTGGTGGTTCATCAGGGAAACACATCGCAGTGAGCGAGGTGTTGTGGCAGTGTGTCGCGGTGATGAGTTACGGCGTGACAATGCATTGCAATGGTGTGTCGCGACGGTGCAGAGATGCATTGCAATAGTGCATTATGATGTCGTGACGCATTGTGGCAGTGCAACTCGGCGATGCGTTGCAATGTGGTGACGCATTGTGATGGTGTGACGGAGCGACGGGTTGCAGCGCAGTGATGTGTTGTGGCAGTGTGTTGCAACGACGTGATGATAAAGCATCTAGTAGCGCAATGCCTTGGATGTCCAATGTTATGAAAGAAGGTAGGGGTGGAGTCCTCAACAGATTAAGGATTTCTCAGAAGAAAATCATTATGTACAGTGGTGAAAAGTTACAGTACAGAGTTGCGGTGTCGAGTTGCGGTGTCGAGTTACGGTGCAGAGTTGTGATGTCGAGTTACGGCGCGGAGTTGCGATGCTGAGTTGTGGGGTAGAGTTATGGTGCAGAGTTGTGGTACCGAGCTATGGTGCAGATTTGTGGTGTCGAGTTATGGCGCAGAGTTGCTGTGCCAAGTTATGGCGCCGAGTTGCAATGTCGAGTTGCATCACAGATTTGTGGAGTCAAATTACGGTGCCAAGTTGCAGTGTCGAGTTATGGTGCACAGTTGAGGTATCGAGCAACGATGCAGAGTTGTGGTCCCGAGCTAGGGTGCAGAGTTGCGGTGTCAAGCTACGATGTAGAGTTGCGGTGTCAAGCTATGGTGCAGAGTTGTTATCCCTAACTAAGGTGCAGAGTTGTGGTCCCGAGCTACGGTGCAAAGTTGCAGTATCAAGCTATGGTGCATACTTTCGGTGTTGTGCTATGGTGTAGATTTGTGGTGTTGAGTTACGATGCAATGTTGTGTGTCGAGTTACGACCCATAATTGTGGTGTCAAGGTGCGACGCAGAGTTGTGGCGCTGAGTTACGGTACAGAGTTGTCGTGTCAAGGTGCGGCGCAGATTTTTGGTGTCGACTTACGGTGCAGAGTTGAAGCAAAGAGTTACAGTGCATAGTTGCAATGTCAGGTAATGGTGCAGAGTTGCAGTGCTGAGCTATGGTGTAGAGTTGCGGTGTCATGGTATGGTGCAGAGTTGCAGTGTCGAGTTACGATGCAGAGTTGTGGTGTCGAGTTATGGCGTAGAGTTGCGGTGTCCAGTTACTGCGTAAGGTTGTGGTGTCAAGTTACGCTACAAAATTATGACATCAAGTTGCGGTATAGAGTTGCGGCGCCAAGTCTAGCTTTCAAGTTGTGGCGCAGAGTTGCGGTGGTGTCGAGTTACGGTGCAGAGTTGCGATGGTTTCAAGTTACGGTGCAGAGTTGTGGTGCATAGTTACGGTACAGCGTTGTGGCGTTGAGTTGTGGTACAGAGTTGCAGTGCCGAGTTACAGTGTCATGTTGTGGTGCAGAGTTACTGTGTCGAGCTATGGTACAGAGTTGTGGTGCTGAGCTTCGATGCAAAGTTGAGGCAAAGAGGAAAGTCGTCTTTGTCCTGTGTAGTGGCAAGCAACGAGATTTTCTTTCTCGTTGCGGTGTATTTGAAAGATGATGAAGAAATGTTGTAGTTTTCCAACGGCGCTTTGAGGGGAAGTTTTTCATGCTTATGTGGTGGCAATATCTGAAGATTCTCTAACAATCATCAGAAGTACTGAAATTTTGGGGAGGCGATGGCGAATCTGCTCTAAGATGAACTGATCTATTGTAGCCCTTATGTTGGTATTTGTAGTTTTTTGAATCATCTAATGTAACATTTATAGATGATGATGATAATGTATTTCTTTATAAGTTTTTGACGTTGCTTTTGAGGCTTTGTGGTTCAAACATTTTGAGGTTGTGGCTTGAACCGGTACCTTCTATGGGTTGTAGCCTTTTGAGGTCTTAAAGTAGAGATCCTTTCAACCACTTGCACTCATGGAGTATTTCTAGTGAGGATCTTGTCCATGGCTAGCATCCTATCAAGATTTGGCTCTTGGGCTTGTCTTCTAGAGACATAGTAGCTTCCAGTGAGTTTTGCCTCTTGAGCTTGACTTTCAGGGGCATGGTTGAAAGAAGAATCCAATAAGGATGTAAGATCAGTTCAAAGTCGTATAATCGGAGATACTCAATTATATTAACCCGTAATGAACAAAGCCATATGAAATCCATTGAGGATGGTTGACCTATCCTAGGTTGTTGATCGAAGCTTTTGCTTGACAACCGTAACCTGTTATGGAAGAGATTGAATAAAATCTACCTAGGATTTTTGACCAATCTGAGGTTGTATGTTAAAGATTTTTCATAATGACTGTAGCCTCTAATGGAAGAATTTGAATCAAGTCCCCCTAGGATCGATTAAGCCTAGAATGAGGGTACAAAGTTGCTCTTTGTTTCTCAAGACTATGGCATAGGCCGCAATGGACCGTATATATTCTTGGAAATATGGTTGCAGCCATACTCAAGAAAGAATTTAACAACTTGTTAGTTGATGCTTTTGAATCTTTTGGTCTCCTAGCGTGGGTGCTTTTCATACAAGCTTGTAAAACAACACAAGTATTGGGTCTTGAAGATATCAGCTTCCTTATCAAGTAGAAGAGGAACTCCAGTACGATGATGGGTGAAACACAAAAATAATATACTATTTTAAGTACCCTTTTTTTTCCAATTTTTGGTGATATTGTGCTTTAAAGAAATGTATTTTTGTGTTTTTGCTGCAGATATACCATTTTTAGGCATTTGGAGCAAAAGTGGCAAAAAGGAACAAAATTTGGAGCAAAAACAACCAATTTTGGGGTTTGGGTCATGATGCGCCAAAATCCATAGCGCTGGCGCATGATGCGTCGGATGCAACTTTTTCAAATTAAGGTGGTTTGAGATGAATTTTTCTCAAATTTTCAAAGGGACACTTGTTCTAAACACTCCATGGAGTGATTCAATGCATCTAGACATTTTGGACGGTTCTAATTTAAAGGGATTTGACTCTTGGATCAAAGAGGCACATCTTTTGAATTCAAAGGTTTAACTTTTGAATTTTGGAGGGAAATTGAAATTCTTTTTAGAGGAGGCAGCCCAAAATAAAATCAAGTTAGAGAAGAACTTCAAAGCAGGGGGGGCAAAAAAGATAGGTGGCGTGAGAACCAAGAGGGAGAGATAAAGAGAGAAAGTTAAGGGTTTAGAGATTTTCTTCTAGGGTTGTAAGAGGAAAGGGAAGGTGAGAGATTTCTTCTTCATTATACTTCTAAGAGAGAATTGAGAGTGCTTGTAAAGAGAGAAATGCTTGGAGAGAACTACTAGAGATTTGCTTGGGAAGGATTGTGAGATAAGTTGTATTTCTCATTTCTTTTATTTGTAAACTTGTTTTTATATATGAATTTCGTGTTTTATCCTATCCTTCTCATAAATTCTGAGTAGTCTTCTTTATCCTTCTCCCTACTTTGAAGAAATGGTTCTGTGAAGAATTGATTTTGTTTTCTACAGTTTTAAATGTCGATAATTTGTAATGATTTGAACTCCGATCTTCATTTACTTTTCGATATGGCCAATTGAATTGTTAAAATGAGTTGAGAAACATATGTTCTAAAAAGGGAATATGATTTCTATAACAAAGGGAGAATTACATTTGATTTCATGGGAGAGTATGTCATCCATGGCATTTGGTGCAAATAAATAGGGAAATATACTTAGTTGGATGTAGAATTGAAAGATTTTAGGGTGACTGATTATAATCCCAAGTTTGGTTTAGTTGATTGGAAACTAATGCGAGCATGTAATCCCTCAGGTGAGGGAGTAGTGGGAGCTCTGGAGTGACAACCGGTATCCTCCCAGCCTAGCCACGGAATTAGGGACCAAACTCTAGATTAGTCAATGTTTCTTATAATGCTCACAAGCGGTAGAGAATAAGATTGCTCCTATTTAGCACAAAATAGTTTTTAAATATATTTTTTCAAATGATTTCAATTTATTTACAAGCCATATATTCAATGTATAGGGGAAGGGTGTTTTCTCATACTTGAACTTTTCGTCAACAAAAACCTTTATTTTATTTCAACAATTTTACTTTTGAAAGTTTAACATCAAGTTTAACTTAATTATTGTAGTTGTACATCTGCATATTTAGTAGCATTTCACTTGAGTAGTTCAACTTCAAACATCGTACTGTACTTTATTTTTATTTTTAATTTTAATTTAAGAATGGAATATTAATAGCTAACCTATGTATATTTCCAACTTCCCTGTGGGATCAATATCTAGGACTCCATTAGAGTCCTGTATTACTTGAACGATATGTATATTTGCGTTATATGTAGAAGGGAATTGGGAGTTTAAAAAAGGTTTTAAAGATAAATTATTTTAATTAAAGTTATATTATTGTTTGAGTTACATTGCATACTTATTATTAATTTAATCCCAACTTTTTGCGCATCAAGTTTTTGGCGTTGTTGCCGGGGAGGTAAGAGAAAGTACTAGTTATTTTATTTTATTTTAAAAATATAGAAAAAAAGAGTAGAGTATATGTAGTTTAGTTTAAACATTTTCTTGTTTATGTGTGTTGCTTATTTTTAATTACTTGTTTTATTTTTTTTATGCGTAGTATAAGATTTGAAAACTTAGTACCTTACGATTCTGAATTAGAAAGAACTGTTAGAAATATTTGAAAACAACAAAAAGAGAAAAGTCATTCTAGAAAAATGGCTTGCAACTTACGTAATGCTCGAAATAAAAATGAACATCATCAGCGACCTTCGAGGGATTATGCTAATCCTATAGCAGATGAAATTCATTTGAGTATACAAAACCCTATTGTAGCTGCCAATTTAGTTGAGCTTAAACTTGATATTATCCAAATGGTGTAAACCAATCAGTTTCTGGGAACACCAACTGAAGATCCTAGTTTACACCTTGCTAGTTTTCTAGAATTGTGTGCCACATTTAAGTATGATGGAGTGTCGAATGATGTTGTCAGACTTAGACTTTTTTCTTTTTCACCGAGGGATAAAGCTAAGATGTAGTTAAACTCATTAACACCCAGATCTATTAGAATTTTGGGATATTTACACATTATTTTTTATCTAAATATTTCCCACATTCAAGAACTATTAAGCTTAGAAATGATATTACATCTTTTTGTCAGAATGAAGGGGAATCAATTTATGATGCCTAAGAAAGATTTAAAGATTTCCTTAAGAAGTGTCCACATTATGCATTGCCAGATTGGTTAATAATTTACTCTTTTTGTAATGGATTGGATGGATCTCTTAGATCGATAATTGACGTTGCTGCAGGTGGATCATTAATGTCAAAACCATTTGATGAAGCATATTTATTAATTGAAGAGATGGAGAATGATTTTATGGAAATGCTTTATGTGATTTAGGAGCCCGTATTAATCTTATGTTTTTATTAATTTTCAGAAGGTTAGGTTTAAGAGATATATCACCTACAATTGTAACTCTTCAGTTAGCTGATTGTTCGATTACCTATCTTAAATGAGTTATAGAAGATGTTTTAGTAAAGGTTGATAAATTTATCTTTCCTGTGGACTTTATTGTATTAGATATGGAGGATGATAAAGAAACTCCTATTATCTTAGGAATACTATTCCTAGCCACTGGAAGAGCTTCAATAGATGTGCAGAAAGAAGAACTAACTATGAGAGTCAGTGATCAAGAGGTTACATTTAATATTGCAAAATCAATGAGATACCCTACAAAAGAATAAGATCGAATGCTTCAGAATGCATATTAATGAGTATTTAAGCCGTGAATATTTCAAAAAGACATATGAAAGTGAATTTGAAAAGGATTATATGAAATATCAAGATGAGGATAAAATCCAAGATGAGTTTATGGAAGTGAGTACGGAAGAATCGAAATATGTTCAGGAAAAATCAGAAATATTAGATCCCGCAGAAAATGATAAAAATTTGATTTTATGTATTAAGAAACTCCATCAACTAGATTTGAAAACACTTCCTACACATTTGAAGTATGCATTCTTAGGAAATTCATCTACACTACCTGTCATAGTATCCTCATAACTAACTGATGTGTACGAACAACAGTTGTTAGAAATTTTAAAAGATATAAGAAAGCCTTTGGATGGACATTAGCTGATATTAATGGAATCAGTCCTTCAATCTGTATGCATAGAATTTATTGGAAGATCAACATAAACCAATAACTGATCCTCAAAAGAGATTGAATCCTATGATGAAAGAAGTGGTTGAGAAAGAAATTCTAAAATGGTTAGATGCGGGAATAATATATCTTATTTTAGATAGTGCTTGGGTCAATCAAATTCACTGTGTTCCAAAGAAAGAAGGTGTAACTGTAGTGACAAATGAGCATAATGAATTAATATAAACAAGACAAGTCACTGAACGGTGAATTTGCATAAATTATAGAAAATTAATTTTTGCCACCCGGAAGGATCATTTTCCTTTACCCTTTCTGCATCAGATGCAAGATAGATTGGATGGACACAACTACTTTTGTTTTCTAGATGGATATAACGTTTATCACCAAATACCTATTGCCCCTGAGAATCAAGAGAAAACAACATTTACTAGTCCTTATGGAACTTTTGCTTTTCGATGAATACCTTTTGGATTATGTAACGCATTATAACATTTCAATGATGTATGATGTCAATTTTTAGTGATTTGGTTGAAAAAAATATTGAAGTTTTTATAGAGAATTTTTCTATATTCGGAACTTCCTTTAAAATATGTCTAAATCAATTAGAGAAAAGTTTGGAACGTTGTGAAAAGACTAATCTTGTTTTGAACTCAGAGAAATGTCAGTTTATGGTTGGAGGAGGAATTTTTCTTGGATATAAGATTTCAGAAAATGGCATGGAAGTAGATCCTGCAAAAATTTAGGTTAAATTGAGCCTTCCTCCACCTACTAATGAAAAGAGTTAAGAGCTTTTTAGTACATGCTAGATTCCATAGTGATATAACAAAGATTTTTAAAAAATTACTAAGCATTTATGCCAACTTCTAGAAAAAGATGCAAAGTTTGACTTTAACAAAGATTGACTTAAAGCCATTGAAACTTTAAAGGAAAAATTAATTGTTGCTTCTATAATTGTTTCACCGGACTGGGAGAAACCTTTTAAATTAATATGTGATGTTAGTGATTATGCAATTGAGCTATTTTATGGCAGAAATATGATAAGATTTTCAAGATTATACATTATGCTAGTAAGGCTCATAATTGTGCTCAGACTAACTATATCACCACTGAAAGAGAGTTATTAGTCATTGTGTATGTTTTTGATAAGTTTAGATCATATTTGATTGGAACTAAATGTGTTGTGCATACTAGCCATCCTAATATTAAATATTTGATCCAAAAGAATGATGCAAAACCAAGATTAATTAGATGGATACTTCTGATGCAAGAGTTTAATTTTGCAGTTGTTGATAGGCAATGGACTGATATTCAAATAGCTGACATCTATTGAGGTTCGAACAAGAAGAAATACTTGATTTGGAGAGAGAGATTAAAGATACTTTTCCGGATGAAAAACTTTATGTTGTAAGAGGATAGAAAATACCTCGGTATGCTGATGTTGTGAATTATATTGTTAGTGGTATTTTACCATATGGACTGATAAAACAACAGGAAAAGAAATTCATTGATGATGTAAAATTTTATTTTTGGGATGATCCTCATTTGTATAAATAATATAAGGATTTAGTTATAAGATGATGTGTGCCTTATAAAGAAATTCATGAGATTATTCAAAAATGTCATGATTCTGAATTTGGAGGACATTTTAGGAATGATAGAACTGCTCGAAAAATTTTAAAATCTGGATTTTATTGGCCTACTCTATTTAGAGATGTTAATATATATATATATATATATATATATATATATATATATATATATATATATATGTGTGTGTGTGTGTGTGTGTGTGATCGGTGTTAGAGAGTTGGTAATATTTCTAGAAGAAATGAAATGCCTCTAATTTTTAATTTAAAAATGTAAGTTTTTGATGCATGGGGATTAGATTTTACGGGACCATTCATTCATTCTTTTGAATATATATATATATATATATATATATATATATATATATATAGATTGTGGTGGATTTTGTTTCAAAATGGATGAAAGCAATCGCTTTACCTAGATACGACACTCGAAGTGTTTCAAAATTTTTAATTAAAAATATTTTTACAAGATATGGAATTCCGAGAGAAATCATTACTGATGGGAGACCTCATTTTAGAAATGCAACAATTGCAAGATTGGTGAAAAAATATATTATAATACATAAAATTGTAACTGCTTATTGATACACCTAATATATATAGTATTTTTAAACACATTTTTATACCTATTTTTGAGATATTGAACTTTAATGGAATGTATTTTTGTGTTTTTCTTGTAGATACAAGTAAAAATAGAAAAAAATGCTTAAAGGAGTGAAAAAGGATCAAATTTGGAGCAAAAAGGTAAAAAAATTGTGCAAAAGAGTTTTGGCACCTAAGCACTGGTTAAACAAAGAAGGTCGTGCCTAAGCGTCGAGACCCGCGCTTAAGCGCCAGTGGCAGTTACCAGACAAGTAAATCAGTTTTCACGACCTTTGAAGAGATTTTTGAGGCACTCATTGGCTTAATAGGTGGTTGTAACCATCATGGACAAAAATTATCATGAAAGGATGCCACTCTTGGGTAAATACATCGAATCAAGACACATTTTGAAGAGATCCCAATGCACCTCTTGGAAAACTTTAAAATAAAGAAGAGAGGACTTAGAAAGGAGTCCTGAAAATTTTGACAAGTTTTGAAAGTTCTTTTTTTGGGAGTTGGTTTGGAGAGATTTTAAGGAACAACTTTTTATTTACTTTATTCTTTTTGTTATTTTGTTTTGAGTGATTGTAAAAGAGAAGAAATTCAAAGGAACTTCAAGAGTTTGGTGGAGGACTTAAGATAAGTTTTTATCTTTTTGTTTTAAACTACTTTTAGTTTTAATCAAGACTTGTTGTTAGTTTGACAATGATTTCTTCTTTTAAACTAAAGTGTGGTTTTGTTTTCTCCATGGATTCTGAGTAGTTTTCTTTATCTTTCTTCTTAAAATGATAAGTAATTAAGATTTGGATGGAAGTTGTGGAGAGTATTAATCTTTAATGTTGGAAGAAATTATGATGATTTAAATCCTGCACTTCATTTACTTATTGATTTGACCAACCAAGATGTCAAAATTTTTTGTGAGAACATGTAAGAACCTGGCTGGTATTATCTCAGTCAACAATTGGAAAGAATCACATGAGGTTGTATGAATGAGAATGTAGTTCATATGATTGAGTGCAAATAATAGGGAAATCTTCATTGATGAGTGTAGAGTTAAAGGACTTTAAAGTGATAGGTTAAAGCCCCCAACTTAGTTTATTGTTTTAGGTTCTGATACGAGAATGCTAGCCCCAGGTGGAGGGAATCGAGGGAACTCTAGAGTGAGAGCTAATATATTCCCTACCTAGCCGGTCTTCATAATTATTCAAACTTTAACTTTGTCAATGTTTGTTATAGCATCTCTAGTAAGGGTAAAGAATATTATTGCTCCTATTTGGCACAACACAATTTACATACTTCCACAGCAGAAATCCTATACTTATTACTTATTCCAGATAAAAAGAAATATATTTTCATATCAAGTACTTTTCTTCTACTAAAACTTTAGTTATCTTTTTACTGTTTCGCTAAAATATCAAAAATATTTTAAATTTAAATTTCTACAAAAATCTTTTTTAGTTTAAGTAATTATCTTTTTAAAATAGAAAAACTTTCTTAAAAGTGCATACCGCATAATCTTACCTGTGGGTTCGATATTCAAGTATTAATCAAAAACTCCTACATTACTTGATAACGATACGTATATTTGCGTAGTATCCTAATATAAATATATATAAATTAAAAGATAAATTCTTATTTTTCTTCAGAATCAAGTTTATGGTTTTATTTCAAAATAAGGAAATATATATGAAAACTACCATCAGAACTATGGATATACTGTGCATAAGCATTAAGTATCTAAATATCAAGTTTTTGGCGTCGTTGTCGGGGAAGAAAACTAAGTAAATTTCTATCTTTAGAAAGTCTTATTTAAACTTTAAATATTGTACTTCATTTTGTATGTTTTATTTTATTTTATTTTATTTTATTTTATTTTATTTTATGTTAATGTATGTTTAGTTCGGGTTCTTAAGGATTAGTACCCTTACGATTTTGAATTAAAAATAACTATTAGAAAAATCAGAAAAACCAAAAAAATTAAAAATATTGAAAAATCCAAAAAAAAATTAGAAAAATGACAAACCAAAATAATCAAAATGCTGAAATTCATCAAGAGTTTAGACCTTCATGAGATTATGCCAAACCTACTATAGATGAACTTCATTGTAGTATTCAAAAACCTACTGTAGTGGCTAATTCATTTAAGCTTAAACCTGTTATTATCCAAATGGTATCAAATAATCAGTTTGGGGGATCACCAACAGAAGATCCAAATTTACAACTTACCAATTTTCTAGAATTTTATGATACATTTAAATACAGTGGTGTTTCAGATGATGCCATAAGACTTAAATTATTTCCTTTCTCACTGAGGGATAAAGCTAAGATGTGGTTAAATTCGTTAGCATCTGGATCTATCAGAACTTGGGGTAATTTAGCACAAAAGTTCCTTGCTAAATATTTTCCACCATCGAAAACTGTGAAGCGTAGAAATGATATTACATCTTTTAATCAGTTTGAAGGGAAATCTATTTATAAAGCATGAGAACGATTTAATAAACTCGTATGAAAGTGTCCACACCATGCGAGAGCAGATTGGTTAATAATTCAAACCTTTTATAATGGCTTAATTGGTTCTCTTAGATCTATTATCGATGCGGCTGCTGGTGGTTCATTAATGTCAAAACCATTTCATGAAGCTTATGCTTTAATTGAAGAGATGGTTACCAATAATTTTCAATGGCCTTCTGAGTGGTTGAATCTAAAGAAAGTAGCCAATATACATGAATTTGATGCATTTACTATGTTAACAAATGAAGTTGCTGGAAATTCAAGGAAGTTAGACTAATTTGGAATGAATTTTTCTCAACCAATTTCCATGGCTGAAGAGAATTCATTAGGCCAAATGATAGATTGTCAAGCATTGTTATAGACTTTGAATGCCATAAATAATAAGCAAAATAACCCATATTCTAGTTATTATAACCCAGGTTGGAAGAACCATCCCAACTTTAAATGGAATAACTATTCGGATGGTAATAATCAGCAATGGGGGAACAACCAAGTAAATCCATTGGAAAATTGGAACAACCAAGGGAATAATAATTATAAATCTACTTATCTTCCAGGAATCAACAGTAATACACAATTTAAGTATAACAAGTTGTCTACAGAAGAAGTGGTGTTACAAATGGGTAATCGGTTACAAAGTCAAGAAGCTACAATTAGAAATATTGAGAATCAACTTGGGCAAATTGCAAGTTCATTAAGTAATAGATTCTAAGGAACACTTCCTAATAATACTGACTCAAATCCAAAAAACTAGAATAAAGAGCAAGTTAAGGTTGTACAATTTAGAAGCGGAAGAGAGTTGGAAGGTAGGATTCAAAAAGAGATTGAAGTAGAGAGAGAAGAAATTGAAGAATCAAAAGAGAATACTTCGAAAGATTCTGAAAGACTTATTTCTCCGTCGAAAATTGATTTAGAAAAACCACCACCTCCATTTCCTTAGAGACTTCGACAACATAAGTTGGATAAGCAATTTTTAAAATTTCTGGAAATATTTAAGAAGCTTACAATCAATATTCCATTTGCTGAAGTCTTACAACAAAAGTTAAGCTATGTAAAGTTTATGAAGGATATTCTCAACAAAAAAAAGAAGTTTGAAGATAATGAGGCTGTTGCACTTAGTGAGGAGTACAGTTTTATAATTCAGAAGAAACTTCCTGAAAAGCTTAAAGATCCTAGTAGCTTTACAATTTCATCTGCAATAGGAGACAAATTTTATGGAAAAGGTTTATGTGATTTAGGTGAAAGCATTAACCTTATGTCATTATCAATATTTAAGATATTGGGATTAGGAGAAATAACCCCTACTACTGTAACTCTGAAGTTAGCAGATCGTTCAATAACCTATCCTAAAGGAGTTATAGAAGTCTTCCTAGTGAAAGTGGATAAATTTATCTTTCTTGTTGATTTCATTATGTTGGATATGGATGAAAATAAAGAGATACCTATCATTTTGGAGAGACCTTTCCTAGCCACAAGAAGAGAATGATAGATGTACAGAAAGGGGAATTAACATGCAGGTCAATGATCAAACTGTTACTTTAACATTTCAAAATTAATGAAATACCCTGTAAAAGGTAAAGATGATGAATGTTATAAAATGGATGTTATAAGATGTTTGAGTGAATGTCATTTCAAGACTACTTATGAAGAAAAATCTAAAGAAAAATATACGGAACATGAGCAAGAAGAGGAATTAGATCAATGTGTAAACCTTTTTAAGGAAGATTCAAGTTATGTTCAAGAAAATTTTAAAATTTTGGACACGATAGACAAAGATAAATTATTTTATCCATCTATTGAAAAACCTCCATAACTTGAGTTGAAATTACTTCCTAAACTTTTAAAATATGCCTTTTTAGCAGATTCCTCTACTTTACCAGTTATAATTTCCTCGAAATTAACAAAAAAAGAAGAAGAAAAGCTGATGAATATTTTGAAAATTTTTTAGAAAGCCTTCAGATGGACAATTGCTGATATTAAAGGAATCAGTCCTTCAATTTGTATGCATAGAATTAATCTGGAAGAAAACTGCAAACCCACGGCTGATACACAAAGGAGATTAAATCCTGTTATGAAATAGGTTATTAAGAAAGAAATTTTGAAGTGGTTAGATGCTGGAATTATCTACCCTATTTTAAATAGTCCATGGGTTAGTCCAATTCACTGTGTTCCTAAGAAAAGAGGATTAACTATAATTGTGAATGAGCATAATTATTTAATACCTACTAGACAAGTTACAGGGTGGCGAATATGCATTGATTATAGAAAATTAAATCTTTTCACTAGGAAATATCATTTTCCACTACCCTTTCTAGATCAAATGCTGGATAGACTAGCTGGGCATAAATACTTTTGTTTTATAGATGGACATACCAGTTATCACCAAATTCAAATACCTCCTGAGGATTAAGAGAAAATAACATTTACCAGTCCTTATGATACTTTTTCTTTTAGAAGAATTCTCCTTGATTTATGTAATGCCCCTGTTACATTTCAAAGATGTATGATGGCAATTTTTTATGATTTAATTGAAAAAAGGGATTGAATTCTTTATGGATGACTTTTCAATGTTTGGAACTCATTTGACTCATATTTAGAACATTTATCTAAAGTTCTTAAGCGTTGTGAAGAAACAAATTTTGTCCTTAACAGGGAATAATGTCAATTTATGGTAGCAGGAGGAATTGTATTAGGTCATCAAATATCAAAAAATGGTATGGAAGTAGATTCTACTAAAATTCAAGTGATCGCTAATTTACCTTATCCAACAAATGTAAGGAAAATTAGGTGTTTTTTAGGACATGTTGGATTCTACATATGATATACTAAAGACTTTTCTAAGATTGCTAAGCCTTTATGCCATTTTCTGGAGAAAGATGTAATTTTTAATTTTGATGAGGAATGCGTAAAAGCTTTTAAATTATTAAAAGCAAAATTAATCACTGCACCAATTATAGTTTCACCAAATTGGGAAAAACCTTATGAACCTATGTGTGATGCAAGTGATTATTCTATTGGAGTTGTTTTAGGACAAAGATATGAAAAAAATTTTCAAGTTATTTACTATGCTAGAAAACTTTTAATGAAACTCAAATTAATTATACAATTACTGAAAAATAATTATTAGCAATAGTATATGCCTTTGATAAATTTAGATCATATTTGATTGGAACTCATTATATAGTGCATAAAAATCATTTTGTTTTTAAGTACTTAATGAAAAAGAAGGATACTAAACTGAGACTTATAAGATGGATTCTTCTTTTACAAGAATTTGATTTTGAAATAGCAGATTAGAAGGGAACTAAAAATCAAATTGCTTATCATTTGTCCAGGCTTGAATTAGGAAAACCACTATATTTTGAAACAGAAATTAATGAACATTTTCCAGATGAAAAATTGTTCAGTGTCAATGAGTGGTGTGTTCCGTGGTATGCCGACATTGTGAACTATATTGTTAGTGATCTTAAACCCTATGGAATGACGTACCAACAAATGAGAAAATTTATTTCTGAAGGTAAGACTTATTTTTTGGATAACCCATATTTATATGAACAAAAAAGGATCTGATCATTCTAAGATGTGTACCATTAGAAGAAACTTATGAAATTATCCAAAAATATCATAATTTTGATTTTGGGGACATTTTGGTGTTGATCTGGATTTTATTGGCCTACAATTTTTAGAGATGTTAATGCTTACATCAGAACTTGTGATAGATGTCAAAGAGTAGGCAATAGTTCTAGAAGAAATGAGATGCCCCTCAATTATATGCTACAAGTTGAAATATTTGATGTTTGGGGATTATATTTCATGGGACCATTTATACCATCTTTCAGAAATTTATATATTCTGTTAGCAGTGGACTATGTATCCAAATGGATAGAAGTTGTTTCTTTACCTTGATGTGATGCTCAAAGTGTTACAAAATTTTTAAAAACAAACATATTTTGTAGATTTGGGATGTCGAGAGTTATCATTACTCCTGAGGGAAGTCATTTCAGAAATTCTATTATGGAGAAGTTATTAAAGAAATATCATATAAATCATAGGATTGCTACTGCTTATCAACCTCAGACAAATGGTTTGGCTGAATTATCCAATTGGGAAATTAAAAGAATTATGGAAAAATCTTTGAATCCAACAAAAATGGATTGGTCAGTAAAACTTGACTATGCTTTATGGGCTTATAGGACTGCATATAGAATTCTTATAGGATTGTCCCCATATAAGCTAATATTTGGGAAAGCTTGTCACTTACTAGTTGAAACTGAGCATAAAGCATATTGGACTATTAAAGAGTTCAATTATAATTTAAAAGATGCTGGTGAAAAAAGATTGTTATAATTAAATGAGCTTGAAGAGATAAGGAATGAATCTTATGAGAGTGCTAAGATTTATAAAGAAAAGTTGAAAATGTGGCATGATCAAAAGATTCTTACAAAAAATTTCCAGCCAGGGCAACAAGTTTTGCTATATTATGCAAGATAAAGATTATTTCTAGGCAAACTTAAGTCTAGGGGGATGGGCTCATTTGTTGTAATAAAAGTTTGTCGTTATAGAGCTGTGGATATTAAAGATCCTAATTCTGAGGAAATTTTTAAAGTGAATGGACATATACTAAAACCTTGTTATATAAGGGATCGACATAAATATAATGATGGAATGATGTTGAGTCAACCAGAATGAGCACTGGTTATGTCTGGCTGACGACATAAAACCAAGCGCTTTGTGAAAGGCAACCATAGTTATTAATGTGTTTTTGCTTTCATTATTTTTTTAAGTCTGATTAAGAAATTTGGGGTAGTATTTTTGAGTTTATTATGTGCTAGTAATGATTTTTAAACTTTATTTAGTAACCTGGACATATTAGAATAAGAATTTGGACGTTAAGTTGACTGGTGCAAAAATGTGCACTGGCACTCAAGCGTCGGATCCGTCGCTTAAGCACGATAGTTTAATCACATGTGGAAATTTTGATTTTTAGAAGGTGTAGCTGCAATTTAGTTGGAATAAAAGTGTCTTGGCAGTTTCTAGTTGTGCCTAGAAGTTATGAGGGGTAATTAGGCCTATAAATGGAAGGGGTTGGTGAAGGAATTTCACCCCAAATTATTTTTAGCCCTAAAAGTCTAAGAAAGAGAGATTTAGAGAAAATATCTTCATTGGAGATGGATATGAAGAAGACGGAAGAAGCCATGAAGAAGAAGTTCATTAGTCAAAGTGCACAGGAGGTGTATAACGGTTTCTTAGCCATTAGTATTGAAGGAATATCGGAGAAGATCAAGAAGATGGAGAAAACTATACGTGTATTAAGAGACTAAGGTGCTTGAATTACCTGTTCATCTGGAACATATTGGGTGGCAATTTAAGATAAAATCCAACCATACTAGTTATAGCGCTGATGTGTTTTAGGGTAACAAACAAGTAGACACTCCTACTTTAATTTCTCCTCAAGTCTTTCATGTAGAAATTGAAAGTTGTTTTAAGGTTGGTTTGTCAAGGAAATACAACAGAAAGAATGGGAAACCTATGTTGTTCTCCTATGATGAGGAGAATCCCTCACTAGTTTAGCCTCTTGTTTGCATCAATTTTTGATGTCACATGTGCCAGATATCCATCTGAGCTTATCGGGGTCATGCTTCATGCATTTTTTCTTTCCTGTAGCTCGAGACACTCGGTTGAGATAGTTCGACACATGTTGGGGGCACGTAGCAGGGGTCATTTTTCTAGACTTTAGCTTTCACTTAGGTAATGGCCAGTTGACATTCTATTTGTTGGACGAAACTGATTGGGTCAATGAATGTTATTTGTCGTGCCAAGCACAAAATTGGCTTAACTTAGCCCGGTCGCCAGCGAATTCATCTAGATGAGCACGAACGATGAAAAGGACCGCATGAGCGTGTCCATGATGTCTATTTCACATTGGTAGGACATCCATTTTGCCATGACTTTGCTAGGAGCTAAAAATGTGCAAATTATTATTTTGTGTCCGATCTTTAAAAAAGTGGTTTGAACGATCCCAGATGACAAAACAGACCACACTAATGCATTTGAAATGTTGATTTTGCCTAGGGGATGTTAATTTCATCACGATAGTGAGTTCAAAGAAAATACGCATAATAATAATATTGTTATTATATAAATAATAAAAAAATAAATAAAAACCCTACCTATTTAAAACGAGCTCGCTCCTCTCTCCCCTATTCCATCGTGACACAGAGCACACCGCCAGCCCATCTTTTGTGAAACAGAAACCAATCTGAGCTACTTCTCCACAAATCGCCTCACCAATTTGCACTCCTCGCCTGTAAACTTAGGCACTGATGTCTCCTCACACCGTTGAGCTTGTTGCTCACTGATATCTCTCATGGGAGGAGCTCCTGATCTGCATAATTTCATGCACACCATGTCTCACGTCAAACTTCTGTCTTGTCGGCCTCCTACTAGCAATGCCTTGCTGGTGACCTAGCTCTTGCCAGTGACCTTCCTACTGGTTTGGCGTCCCTCTCATGTGCGAAATCAAGCATAGAGTCCTTCCCCTCATGTTTCATCCAACATGTGTTGGAGCTTCTCCTTCACCGCTGACTCCTCTTCGACATGCTTCCTAATGACGAGTTGCTGCCCTACTGGCCATATGCGAGTCATCCTCCTCATGTCATGTCTCCCTCTTGCAGGATAGCGCCTTCCATGTTAAATGGAGCTAAGGCACGCTCTCACCGGGGATCTCTCCTATCGACGATGCTCTACTTTCCACCGGTAACTCCATGTTGGGTCGCCAACGAATTCTCTACCTTTATCACATCAGAGCTCCTCATCATAGTCTGGGTGGCGACAACGTCATGACATATTTTCATATACTTTGCAAACCTCACTAACCCTCATTTCCTGCTTCCTTATGTTTCATTGTGAGATTCACTGAAAAGTGGGTCTCTCTTGCCCTCACTGAGCTCTTTTTATTGTTCTATACACATTCTGTGAGGTACGTCGGTGCATGGAACGGACGCCGATAACCTGGAGCAAGCTAAGAGAACTCATACGCGACCATCACAGTGGTGAGATTTCCTTAACTTATACCCAGCCTTAGGATTAGTTGTGTTAGGCGTGTGGTTTTAATCACCAACATGGGGTGCATGCACCAGCATGAGCTGGCTCAACGACGTACCTATGTAATTGATCATTGATCTCCTAGAAGGAGTTGTAAATCCCATGCGTTGACCACTTCTATTCAGAGTCGAGTGACCCCCCTTTTGTGAGCCTTAGATCTTTATCTTACCAGGACAGAATCCTAATTTCCCATGGTTTTGGCTCTCTTAATCTCCCTTGGAGGGATTAATTAAGCCCGATATTATATAACGAAAAAAGTTTTGTAGCTAGTTTTTCCTATAAAATTGTGGGTGTTTGTAGAGCAAAAAAAGCTTTGTAGCTAGTCTGTCCTACAAATGATGGAGAGTTTCCCTTATGAGAAATCAAAGGGGAAAGCCCTTTGCATAGCCACACCAAAGCTGGAGGAGGTGATGTCGTAGATCCAAGTGTGTCAACCTTAGGTTTCTTGCGTGAGACTGTTATGACGAGTTCGACGTCTCAACGAGCGGTTAGGTTTCATTACATGTGCATGGATCAATTCATAGCATTTTGGTGGGTGGATTGTATTTCATGTCATATGTGTAATCATTTGAGCACTTCAGATCGATCGACCACCCCAGCCCGGTCGACCGATCACTTTGGTGCGACTGAGAGCCTCAATCTAGTCGACCAGTCACTTTAGTTCAACCAGCTGCCCTAGCCTGGTTGACTGACCACTTTGATCTGATCGGCTACCACGGTCTGATCAACCAATCACTTGTATTTTTGTATGTTTTTGCATCATATTGCATATTTGTTTCATGTGTATGTTTGTCTGCTTGCATGTTGCATCATATCCTATGTGTTTGTTTGCATGAGCACTATCACTTATTTGCATTTCACTTTTGTTTGGGCCATTGCTGCTACAGTATTCCCATCTCAAAGTGACCTTGTATTGATTGTAATGCCTTAATTAGCATTGCTTGTTGGGTTGACCTCAGGGAGCAATGTGACTTAAGTTTTTGGGATTGACAAGAGTATGACTATGCTAAGGATCCCATGGATCTAACTTATGTCACCCCTCTTTGTGATGCTCTTTAGATCATTCAGATCTTTAGGATGGGGTAGGCATGGCGATCCTGTCAAATTCATACTATACTCAAACTTAGCCCCACTTAGATATTAGTTTAATGCAGTTTTTCGTTAAATGGTGTGCAAGGCTAGGTAATAGTTTTGATGCTTGACTATTTTTCTTTGTTGGATTAGTTGCCCTATCCAAACATCTTTCTTCTGCATTGTGCTTATGGTGTGACTGCATTTTGCATATGTATGGTAGTATGTAAGGCCATTTTTCTGCAGGGAGTTGTGCCTTTATGCACACACACATGTACCGTTATGGGGCAGCATGTGATGATTTCTGACCCTTTTGCTTGCAGGTGCTATTTAGCTCCTCAACTTATAAGGAATGACTCATTATACATTATTTTTCTGTGAGCTTTCCTGCTAACATATGTTTTCATGCATGCTCATTATACGTTATTTACATGTGAGCTTTCCTATGTACTTTTAGAGCCTAAGAGAGTCCTGTAGCAAAAATAAGATACGGGCACGGGTTCTAAGGCGTTTAGCGCAGGAACCACGTTGAGGGTACCAGAAGCTGATGCTCGTGCCCCATATCTTAATTTTTCATTTTTATATTGATATCTAGAATTAGGACCGGACATGTATATGCGTAGTCTGACTGCTTTTTTTCTTTTCTGGGATATGTTGCGCTGAACCAGGGACACCAACCTTTTACTAATTTCTTTGGCTTATTTTACATTTTGTTACATATCCGTACTTCTGTATGTCTGCATATTTTTCTTGTTTTTTGTATGATCTAGGATTTTGTGATGCAATATTGGCTCTTTAGGACTTAAAATCCTAATTTTTATACTTAAAAATCCTAAAAAAAATGTTCAAGATAATTAAAAATTAGGATTAAAATATTCAGGATTGAAAAACTTCAATTTTACTTTTCTACATATATTAATAGAGCCTCTACAATACTTAAGGACTACACTAGATACTTGCATTCATATTTGCATGTCCCCAGAATGAGTCCCCATGCTTCTCCCACCCGACTGACCGAGCATACCTTTTATATAGGTGGTTTTATAGTGTGCCTAAGGTGTTAGAATTCTCACCAACCCAGACGGAGTATAAGTCCCTTTTTTTGGAGTGTTTCCATCTTTGTAGGTGAACCTCCCTTTTTCTTTTTTTCTAAGGCATCCTCGCCACTTCGATATGTATATGTCCCACCTTTTAGAGCAACAGTCAATAGTCATACGATAGAGTTTTCTTTATTTGACATAGGGCTACTGAGGTCCCCGCGGACGTCGAAATTTACGGATTGCTAACTAAGGATCTCAAGATGTGTTGGGTTGACTACGTTCTTGACATGGTAAACTAGGGTCTTAGTAGCTGTGGATGTCAGATCCGTGATACCCCAACCTAGTTGCCTCTACCTTCTAGGATTAATCTACCTCGCTTTTTTTTATGTGTTGGAATACCTCCGTCGAGTAATTTATGTTTATTCTGTGGGCTCCATATACTGATGATCCGCTACCCATTCGATATGTGAGAGACTCATTATCTGTCTGATGGTTTAGCATGAGCTTTGAAGCATTTGGACTGTTCCCACACGAAATAACCTTCCTTTGATTGTCTATACCTCAGGCCTATGATAATATAAAGTGAAACTCCTTTTATCAAGAGTATTCTTTGGTATCCCCCAAAATATAATTAACTAGTAGGAATACGTTCCTTTAAGAGTGCTCTTGACATAAGAATAAGTACATATTGCTGACCTTAGGGTTATGGTAAGTCTACGTAGGAACTTCTTTCGCGGATACTATTTCAAAGTGCCTCCGCCCGATCTTGTTTAGGCTGATATTCTTGACCTATCATTTTGACGTTTATCGCACATGGACTCTCCACATTTTATTTTTCTCTTATTTGTCTCCTTATCGTTTGTCCCCAATTCACATGACCACAACTTAAATAACTCCCTAATGAGAAACTACAAGAACCGTGAATGATATAGATTGAGCTAGAGGCTACTAGAGACATCATGAAATGATAATGGAAATTTAAAAAATCTTAGAAAAAATGGTAAAATCTACAATGAATTAAATTATATGGATCAAAGTTGTGAAATTACAAAGCCTCTTTAACCAGTATTCTTCCTACTTTGAATGATGAACCTCCTCCTTGTTGTCCTCACTTTTTGTTGAGGTCTATTATTTCTTCCTTAGAAGCCTAGGATCTAGACATAGGATTTTCCTGTTGATTATTCCTATAGGGCTAGTAAGGGAACCCTCACCATTAGAAAATTCAAGTCTCTCTGCTCTCTTAAGGATCCACATGTTGGTTCTAACCTCTAGCACTTAGTAGGTGAGGCCAATATGGGGGAGCTTAAGATGAGTCCCTATAGGAAGTCTGGCCTTAGGGTTGAACTTGGGTGATCTATTTTTGTTCTTGCACACACACGCTTTCACGGTGATCTATTTTTGGTCTTGCACACACACACTTTCACTTTTGGCCTAAACTCTAAACTATGCTTGCTCAGCTTGATCCCATACTTTTTTGGAAACTCATGTGAATGGTCCCCCAAACCCTTAGCCCTAGGCTAAGGTTTGGTTAAGACCAACACATGAAGGATCCAAAGTAATAAGCTCCCTTGGCTCATGAAACCATAAGGGCAATTTTTTTTATTAGCATCTTCAATAGAGCCCATTCCACCCAATTACCCAATTTTAACCTTTTAGCCCCAAACATTTCCAAAATTACTAGATTACCCCTGAAATGCTAAATTTTCAAAACAATCCAAAATCCTCAAATTTTGTCCAATGATCATCTCATACCCATTTAAACTACTCAAATTGCCCAAAACACCCCCAAAATTTTCATAATTCTCAAAATGCCTTTAACTTCACAAAAAATTATCAAAATGCCCCTCGTGGCTTAAGAATTCTAAAAACCTTCAAAATCATTCCAAACATTCCCAAGACAAATCCTAGCCATCAATTGAGCCCAATTTTGACCAAAATCCTAATTTTACCCCTTAATGCATAAAGTCTACAAATCACCCCTAATTTCCACTAAATTGATTCCAAATTTCCACAATTTCAAATATAAACTCAATTTCATCATTTCCACGCTAATTTTGAACCAAATTCAAGCCCAATTGAGTCAAAATTCAAACTAAAATTTAAAGCCCAATTTAAATACCCAATTTGACCATGAGCTAAAATCCCATCAAATTGAGCGAGCAGTGACCTAGAGATAATGTGGAACAAAAATAAAAATTATTTGGTTTGTCTCTGAGTTTTAATTAACTAAATACTCTCTGGATTATTTTAATTTTAACTAAGTAAATAGTGGTCATCATGGCTTGAAACATTAGGGTTTATTTCTCATGATTGTGAGGGTGTCTTATGATTTTTTCAAGGTTAGAAGACATCTCTAGCTGTAAAACCCTAATTTTCAAGTCTGTGACCCATTTTTGCTTAAATTAATTATATAAATTAAAATATTAATTAAAAAAATATGAGATTTATTTTGGTAGGTTCCATGTGGTCAGAGGACTATAAAAAAAATGTAAACTAAGTTTAAATATTCATGTACATTACTATAACTAATTAAGTCATTTTAACTCATAAAAATTAAAATAAATATAATATAATTCAAACATTATAAAAAATTATTCTACATTGTAAATAATGAAAACTTTAACTCACTGTAAAAATTTGAGACCCATTTAAATTTATTTGATCACTAAAGGTTATTTTCCAAGTAAAATGGAATTTTAGCATTAAAATAACTTTGACAAATAAAATATAATTAGAAAGATTACGAAAAGTAGTTTTCTGAGTTCCTTGTGATCAGGACCACCTTTGAAAAGTAAAATTTATTTTAAAATAAATAGTTTGTTTTTAGCTACTTTTTAAATAAAAATAATTAAAAATAATCAAAAAATTATAAGAATATGAAAATGCATAAAAATGTTTCTAATTGTTCCATGATCACTTGGGACCCTTTAAAATATATTTTTTAATTATTCCAATTTATTTTTTGTTTTTAAATGCTAAAAATGTATTTTTCTTAATTTTTTATTAAAATAATTATAATAATAAAATAAAAATTATAAAAAAGAAAAAAATTGTTTTTCTTGAGTTCTCTTGGCTTAGAGAGATTTAAAAAAATATAAAAAGTAATTTTTGAAATTAAAAATATATTTTCTATTTAATTAATCTCTCAATTCAATTTATAATTATAATAATTAAAATATAATTTCAAAAATTTTCAAATTTTGTCCAAGAGGTCCTCTGACCTAGGTGAATCCTCAATAATTTTTCCATGGACAAAAAATTTACGTTGATTAAGTAAATAAATTAATATTAAAAACCTTAATTTTGAGCTAAAATAATTATAAAAATAAAACTAAAAATAGAAAAATCATAATGTCTCCTTTGATATTTTAATTGACCCAAGTAGGGTACCATAAAAATTTCAAAGTTATTGAAGTTGTATTTAATGAGTTATGAAGAGGAGAGCTCAAGGAGCAAAATGGTAATTTTAGATTTTTGACGCTTGAATTAAATTTTAGGTTAATCAAAGGGTAAATGGGTATTTTTAATCATAAAAGATTCTATTGGACAATTGAAATATAATAAGTTAAGAGGTAGAAAGCAACTTGTCACCTTTTCATGATAAAGGTAAATGGTAATTTTATAAATTGTTATGACTTGGAGAATAATTTAATTGGATGATACTAAGGTAGTGGGCCAAAGCTAGGAATATAATAACACACATATTTGATGCCCCCAGTTGATGATTAGATGATAAGCATGATTTTTTTATAATAATTAAGTACTTACATTCAACAATTTGATTATTGCAAACCTACCCCAAGATTTGATTTAAGGGCTAAGTAGTGAGCTAGGTTTAGTATTTAAACTTGTTTAAAAATGATTAGAAAAGAGAAAGACAATTAATTAATTAATATCTCTGAACACTACAAGCCCAACTTTAGTGGTGGGTACCAAATCCTTAATGATTTGAGCTTGCCCTTAGGGGCACCCACTTACATAACTTTTAAATAAAACATCAAGTGGATGTCTGAGTACCCCACTCTTAGGATAATTGAAATATTAAATTTCATTGAGCATAGCCTGTATTAATTCATTGAATTTTAAATCTAATTTTGGATGATTAATTAAATAATGTAATAAGTTCAAATGAACTCCAAATGTTTCAAAGGGTTTTAAAAGTTGTGTATGGTTCTACCCGAATCACTTCTACGATCTTTTGAATATTTTAAAGAGCAATTGAACTTATTATAATTTGTTCCAAAAAATCATCCATTAAAGCTTTTAGGGGCCCACAAAGTTATGCCTCTGGACCCATTAATTCACCTAAATCAATAGAATTACCCTACACTACTTATCTTATATTAATTGACCCAATGAACAAGGGTTTGAGTCTTCTCTAAAGTATTTAAATCCTTGTGAGCAACTGGGGATATTTTTTTTCCATATATGAATCTACGGACTTTTGTAAGTCTGAGGTTTAGGTGGTTAGGGTAATGACGATAATACTAATGTGTGCTAAAATGAGGGATACCACGTGGGATTTAGAATAGTATCTCCTGCCTTAAGGTCCTTTAATTAAAGGAAAGGATAATGGTCAATAACATTATTCAATGATTCTTAAGAAGATGATTGCCCGCGATACTCTTAGGTTTTTTGTAGTCCTAGCTCGATTAAATTGATTAATCTATAGACTGCACCATTTTAAAAAAAAATGTTTTAAACAAAAAAAAATCTCTTTTGCATGATAAATTAAATTTTATATGCATGAAAATTAAATTCAAATGAAAATTTATAATGGTCCATGGTTAATCACTTGGATCGAGGTTTGGATTTCCCTTCGTAGATTGTTGGGTTGGTAGCTCTTACTTAAGGTGGGGAAGCATATGGTCCAACTCTGAGCCCCAACCTTTTACCAATGTCTTACACTCAGTTGTGGTCTTCTATATATGACTACAGGTTTCTTTTACTTGAGTTTCTCTATGACTAGTTATTATTTTTACTTTTCCATACCAGATTCTTTCGTTTACTTTCCTACAATTTATTTAGTTCATACAAATATATTATGCTTTATGATGTTAACCATGCAGCAGGAGTAGCGAGAAGATACAGGTACGCATTTATATTTATGCACTAAAATTTTATCTCTTTACTTTAAAGCATTTTTTTCCTACATTTATTTACTTTATATGCAAAACACAACATATTTTCAAAATTAAATAACATTTTTCAGAACAAAACAAAAATAATATAACATTACATAATACGTCTTTTTAAATTTACGGGAGTCTCTCGGATGAGGTAACACACGGTTACTAACGAGATATGCCCAGTTTAAGTGAGTTTAACAACTCATTTAGACTAAATAAATTCAAAAGAAAATAGTGGTACTGGAACGAGGTAACCGTGAGATTCTAAATGGTGTCTCTCTAATCAACTTTAATTTCCCCCAAATATAACACTTACACTACAACAAAACCAAAACATGACACATGTGATAAAACCTTTTGAACCTTCGAAATTAAGTCTGTTACTTCGACAAGGAACTTGGAGCTAGCTCCGTGGGCAAAACGATGAGGATGTACAAAAGAAAAATATCAAAAGAGCAGGTGGATCTACAACAGCAAATATTTTCATTAAAATTAACTTACAAGCCATAGGATTTCAAGATTGTTTGCCTAGTGCAACCTAAATCCTCACTTTATCTTTAGGCATTTGCGTAATTTTGATTTTCAATTTAAGCCCTAACTTACCTTAGGCTTCAAGGTTGTTGTTGGTTATGACATAAATCCTCATATCTTTTAGGTCATTTGTATGATTGTGTCATCCAAATGGAAGCCCTAATTAATAATATTTGGCAGGATGAAACATTTAATTATATCTCTTCAAAATTGAAGCAAACAATATGATAGCTTGGGAACTCACCGAAGTTCTCCTCCGGATCCATGACATCACTTAGTTTTCTTCTTTTGGATTCCATAATAATTGTTTCAAATTTTGAACCTTTCCCATTTGACACTCCTTTGTCTGACCTTGAAAGTCCTATATTTTGAAATTCTTGGAGACAAGACCTTTTAATCTAAATTGATAGTTTTCTTAGGTGACTTTGGTCATCTAAGATGTAATTAACTATAGGGGTTCACCCTTAAAGGAAACTTTAGAACCCAGTTTAACATAAACCCTATCTAATCTTTCATATTAGATAGGAAAAGTTTGTCAGTCAGCATAAAATGGTTTTGCATACTAAAATAGATGTCATACATTCTTTATTTTATTTAATCAACCTTCACTAGTATGTAATGCGTCTATTTCTCGGGGTAGGTATGTCACTTGCAGCATTGTACTTTTTTATTTAAACTACTGTCTATATGGGATCAATTCGGTCTAGTATTTTCAAATTTAAACTATTACTTTTAAAAACTATATATATATATATATATATGGCGCCTAAGATTGGTTTTCCTCCTCTAGGGTTTGCGATTTTATGGCTCCCTCCCGGCGGCGTGGTAGTGCACGGTGGTGTCACTTAGTGTTTCTATATTAGGGTGCTCTTATTTCTTGGCAGGAGGTGTTGACATGAAGTTTTGCTTTACTTGGTTCTTTCCCGGGCAACAGCTTTTCAAATTTGGGTTACTGTTACATTGCTGGCTAAATTTTTGGTGGGCTATGTAAGTTTGGTTCGGTGCTTCTTGTTGGAGTCTTAGCTCCTAGTATATTTTGGTGAGGTGTTACTTGGACACCTTCTCAGGTTGTTCTCACTTTCAAGTTTTAATGTTACATTGGCATCCTGGTGGTTGGGTTCATTGGATAACCCAATTGATAAATCAATGCCCAATGGACCAAGGCAATATATTGATACACTTAGAATATATAGTGTTTTTAGACATAATTTTATACCTATTTTTGAGATATTAGGCTTTAATGGAATTGTTTTTTGTGTTTTTCTTAGAGATACATGTAAAATGGGTGAAAAATGCTTAAAGAAATGAAAAAAAGATCAAATTTGGAGATAAAATGTGAAAAATGTGCAAAAGAATTTTGTCGCCTAAGCGCCAGATCTGGCGCTTAAGTGATGGTTAAACAGAGAAGGCCGTGCCTAAGCACCAGAGGCCCCACACTTAAGCGTCAGTGGCAGTTATTGGATGAGTAAATTTGGTTTCTACAAATTTTGAAAAAGTTTTTGAGGCACTGATTGGTTTTATAGGTGGTTATAACCACCATGGATGAAAATTATCATGAAAGGATGCGTCTCTTGAGGAAATACATCAAATCTTGACATATTTTGAAGAAAAACCTAGGCACCTTTTGGAAAATTATAAAAGAAAGAAGAGAGGACTTAGAAAAGAGTCATGAAAGTATTGAAATTTTTTGAAAGTTCTCATTTGGGGAGTTAGTTCGGAGAGATTTTCAGGCACCACTTTTACTTTTATTTTATCATTTTTATTATTTTATGTTGAGTGATTGTAAATAGAAGAGAATCAAAGGAACTTCAAGAGTTTGGTGGAGGACTTGAGATAAGTTTTTATCTTTTTGTTTTGAGACTAATTTTGCTTTTAATTAAGACTTGTTGTTGGTTTGACAATGATTTCTTCTTTTAAACTAAAGTGTGGTTTTGTTTTATCCATAGATTTTGAGTAGTTTTCTTTTCTTCTTAAAATGATAAGTAATTAAGTTTTGGACGTAAGTTGTGGAAAGTATTGATCTTCAATGATGGAAGAAGTTATGATGATTTAAATCTATGCACTTCATTTACTTCTTGATTTGGCCGATCCAGATGTTAAAATTTGTTGTGAGAACATGCAAGAACCAAGCTGGTATTGTCTCAGTCAACAATTGGAATGAATCACATGTGGTTGTATGAATGAGAATGTAGTTCATACGATTGAGTGCAAATAAATAAGGAAATATTTATTGAAGGGTGTAGAGTTAAAGGACTTTAAAGTGACAGGTTAAAGCTCCCAACTTGGTCAATCAAATCCAAATGATTGGGCAATTTTCCTAGGATGGCTGATTAAACCCAATGCAAGTGATCAACATATGTTGGTCAGTCAAATCCAAAGGATTGGTTTTTTAGGCCAGGATGACCCATCAAAACCAAAGCAGGTGATCAACACATAGCAGTCGATCGAAGCTAAAGGGCTGAGTGACCAACATGGGACGACCGATCGAAGTGAAGTGCTCATGTAATCACATAAATGATATGGACATGATCCACGTGCAATAATGCCACAAGTGAGCACACATATGCAGTACATCCCAAAATGCTTGATGACCCATCAAACCCATCCAAACAAGCTCACATAGGTACCTAGGGTTGATGCTCTTGGATCCATAGCATAGCCGCCTCTGACTTTGGCATGGAAATGTTGAGGACTTCTAACTTCAATTTTCTCATGGGGGAAGTCCTTCACCTGTCTTAGCTCAAACTAGCTACAAATCTTTTTCCATTTTATGAACTTCCACAATCTTATAGGAAGGGCTAACTATGAAACTTTTTCTATCCTTCTAGATTGAACTCGCCCAATCCATCCAAGGAAGGTTGGAAGTGCCAAAACCATGATAAATTTAAGATTCCAACCCGCTTAGATATGGATCTAAGGCATGTATGAGAAAACTCTCGGATTCACTAGGACTGTCAACCGAAAGTTTCCTAACCTAGAGCTACCTCTAGAAAATCAACGGCCAATCCAAGGGAGTGTGACCCCATCGAATAGCGTATGTAGGCCAATTCACCCTGTGTGGTTGATTAGACCCATAACACCTAACCTAAACTATCCTTAAAACCGGCTATGAACAAAAACGTGAAGGTTTTAAAGATTCTCATGATTGTGGAGGTTGTTAGTGTGTTTCTTCAAGTAGGAGGAAGCTCTTCTAATGATAAGAGAGAAGCCCACATTCTGGCAGTGCTCCGACGATACTTCCCCAAGCTAGGATGAAGCTCTTTTTAGTGAAGGAGAGTAGGCACCTTGATTCTTTACTAGCCAAGCTCTTTCTTAAGAAGATCTATTAACACACTTAAGAAAAGTGGTTAGGAAAAATGAAGGAGATGAGGAAGAAGAAGTTGAGAAAGGGCAGGAATGAGGGAGATAAACTCCCTTAGATTTCTTTTCTTGAGAAGGATGAGGATCTTCCTTCCTTGATCTCTCTAAGAAGCTTTCTCCCAAGAACCTCGAAGCTCTCCAATGAAGGTCCCTTTAAGCTCTCCTTCGACCGACCCAAAAAAATTTATATATCTCTAGGGGGAAATGAGGCTACCCAAGGTTAAGATCAGCTCATCTCCTCCATTTAACCAAAATGTCCTCATTAGACCTTTTTGGATGCATCTAATGGAGGGCTAAAAGAGGTATTATCTAACCACTTTTAACATCTCCAAAACCCATCATCACAAACCAGCAATTTCAGGTACCTCAAGGGTCAAATCAATGTCAAAAAAGAAGTTTTTCATGATATAAGATGGAGTAGCACCTAGGAACTGTGACCCGAACCCTTAGGCCCCTAGTCTGGCACCATGGAGCGAGAACCTCAGCTCCTAGGCGCCAACCAAATGGCACCTACTTTTTCACCTCTTGGGAAAGGCTATTTTTAGCTAATTTGGGAGCCTAGGTGTATGGGACTAGCACTAGAAATTAGGGCCAAACTTCTAGAGGCTCAATTTTAAATGTCCTGAAAGGCATTTTGGGTGCCAAAATGCTAGGGGTTGATGCCTAGCCGCCGGTCTAGCCACAAAATCCTGATTTACACTAGGAGCGACAGAAGATTTTCTCTATCCTTAACCTATGGGAAACCTCATATGGGTGAAATTTACTCTCATATCTTCAAAATTAAACATTTTGATTAGTCATTAATCTGAAAAATCTTTGTCAATGGTCACTCTAAGCCACAACTTAGGTAGGGCGTCCCAAACCCTTACTTTCTTGTAGCACACGCAAGAGGACTTCACTACCTCCCTTGGCCATGAGAGGCTTTAGACGGACCAGTGATGGCTTCTAAACAACAGAATAGGCACCAAGTATATTTCACATTATGAATTAGCCCCTTCGATGGTATGTTCACCTGAGTAATACTAAATCACACCAATCCTAGCTCCTTTCCTCAAACAAATGCTAGAGAGTCTCAGGTGGGTGTCTTGAGCTACGGGATGCTACAAACTAATTGTACGCTATCTCGATTCATGCAGGTAGACACCCTACACTCGTGACATCAAAAGATGATGCCAACAGTCGCATGAGAAGTGAAGTACATAGGTCATAGTTGTTCACGTAAGTTGTAGCAGGGAGCTGCAATAGCATCAATTAGTCATTGAGGTCGTAGTTGGAAGCTCATGAGCATTGAGACACATAAGTTATAGTTGTTCACATAGGACTTAATGGGGACCTACAGTACCACCAATTGGATATCAAGGTCGTAGTTGATGTTGCATCAATAATAGGTTGCACAGAGACTTCAAATGTTGACATACGATGTAAGAAGAGAACTTCAAGAGCTTGGAGAAAATTGTCATGTTGTAAATATGTCGATTGTTAGTAGTTAACACAAGTAGTTATCACCACATCTTTGGTACAATGCTATTCATTTTCCCGTGTTAAAGCAATGGTGTTTCATTGTATTTGGGTGCGTCTTTACAACATATATATGGTGCATTATTACACGTCGTTACACCATATACAAGGTGCATCATTGTACCATTTTTGTGATACATCCTTACACCAATGATGGTCGACGACAACTGATGTGTGGCAGTTGATGGTGGTCAGCAGCTATAAAAATTTTATGTTAGTGCTAGTTTTTGAATTCAAAAGAGCTCTCGGGTTCCACTCCTCCTTCAAGTTTCGATCTCCTAGAGTTTTATTCTTTCTTTCATAAAGGGAGTGTGGCTCTATCACAATCTCTTTATAGAATATGGGAGTATTATCTTCTACAAATAAGGCATAAATCTGAGCCACTTCATCTCACGACCCAAAATGTATCCCTTCATTGGATGATATTTTAGGGACATACCTTAATGATGTTAGAATCAAATGATCATGAGCTCATTGAATTTTTCTCATTAAAACACTCTATTTGACTAAGAGCTTTTCAAATTTGGAATCTATTTAATCTTCTCATTAACCACCCAAATCTTCTAAAAGTTCTTTAGTAGCTTGATTTGGACCTGATTTGACTAGAATTAAATCAATTTTTGTATCATTTGGTTCATGATGTTTGTCTTACCGAGTCGGCCTGTTTGACTATAAGCTTCTTGAGATTAAAGTTCTCGTAATTTTTAATTTGAATTTTAATAGTTCTTGTTGAGAAAAAATCTCAAGATTCATTCCAAATGCCTCGAGATTTGTAACACATGACTAATTTTTGGAGACTTATCAATTATAATAATAATTTATTCTTTAAGGTTAAATTTCTTAAGAGCATAACTTTTTACTTTTTGTTGTGAATAAAATGAGCAAATTCATATATAAAAGAAAAATATAAATAATAAATTTACTTTGATTATACATATTCTAAATAGTGAAATAATTCACAGCTAAAAATAAAAGATGAGCACAAACATAGCTTACTAGCAGTTCTTCAAAAAGCAAATGAACAATATGAAAGTACCAAATGCTATGAAAGTTTAAAACAATGCATCTAAAACAAAGAGGTTCCCTTGCCCTTCTTGTCTCCACCAATTTCAAAATGCTTGCACCTCTTGATTGGGTGCTGAGAAAAATGTTTGCAACTTTGG